>ML404170.1:0-15031 GCA_005239525.1 Nicotiana knightiana | reverse complement strand
CTTTTTTTCATTCCGAAAGTTTGACCAAACACATCAATTTTTGGAAAGAAACACTTTTGGTTTTAAAAAAAAAAGCACTTCTAGCCCAAAAAAAATTTGGCCAAACACGCTATTAGACCGAAATAGTGTAAAATAAAAACTAAAATTATGCTGGCTATGGGGTTCGAACCCATGCGCACTTATGTGCAGAAGATCTTAAGTCTTCCCCCTTAACCTCTCGGGCAAACCAGCTCGAATGTTTATCACCTACATAGTAATTTGTAGCAAATGTGAAAATAGAGATCCAAAGGAATTTCAATAGAAGAGCAAAGAGAAAAGAAGAAAAGAAATATAAAATTACTGTTAAAACAGACAATCTTTACATAATACTTAACCTANTGCTTCTCCTAAACTGCTTCTGCTTCCCTTTAACGGTACTTTTTTTCATTCCGAAAGTTTGACCAAACACATCAATTTTTGGAAAGAAACACTTTTGGTTTTAAAAAAAAAAGCACTTCTAGCCCAAAAAAAATTTGGCCAAACACGCTATTAGACCGAAATAGTGTAAAATAAAAACTAAAATTATGCTGGCTATGGGGTTCGAACCCATGCGCACTTATGTGCAGAAGATCTTAAGTCTTCCCCCTTAACCTCTCGGGCAAACCAGCTCGAATGTTTATCACCTACATAGTAATTTGTAGCAAATGTGAAAATAGAGATCCAAAGGAATTTCAATAGAAGAGCAAAGAGAAAAGAAGAAAAGAAATATAAAATTACTGTTAAAACAGACAATCTTTACATAATACTTAACCTATTTATTATTATTCGTCGTGTAACAACTAACAATATATTATTTTACATGTGCAAACTTGTTTTCAGGGCGGAGGTAGTGTAACAGTTATGCTTTTGCTTAAACCTTGTATTTATATTATAAAATTTATTAAATATATAAAAATATTTCATTGTGAACCCAATAACTACAATAAGCTAGGGTTTAGTGATAAAATCAAAACTCATAACCTTCACTTGGCTCCGCCTCTACTTGTTTTGGCTCGAGTAATTTAAACAATTATCACAGAAAAAAAAATTGTGAGCGCAGTGATATTAGCATCCACCGATTTAAAATCTTGGCTTATATATATATATATATGTGTGTGTGAAAGTATAGAAAAACCAATAGGATACATAACCTGTTCGTATCAACCTATACAAAGAAAAAGCAAAACTAAAAAATAGAGACTTATAATTCGATTTACTGAGTTGCAGTAATAAACCGACAGGATATATGCAACTTATAAAATAACGATTCATATGTATTCTTAAATATTTATAAATCCCATTCTCCAATTACAACTCTACCCCGAAAAGGATTCTCTCCATTTAAACTTGCTCCAGTAATTCTCACTGGTAGTCTAAGATACTGCCACGTGTTAATAATATTTTCAAGGCCAAGATTTTGCTTGGAATTGTAGACCCTTTAATTAATACTTATTATTTTAATATAAGAAAACAATCTCATTCTTTTGTCGAGGTTTAAAGATGCAACTTCATTCTGTTTATCAGTAATCCTAGAATTGATGGCAGTAGGTTCCAATAGGTATAATCCTTTTCTGGCTTCACCAAAAAATTGAGCACTCTTCATCAAAGAGACTTGCAATATATATTGATTAGATGAGAATGAGATGTTGCATAAGAATTGTGAGCAAAACCTATTGACAGACAATGAATTGTATCTGAAGTTAGGCCCATAAAGGATTTTTTCTAATATATAATTAGGAAGAATGGATATCTTTCCTGTATAAGTAACTATTATCCTAGATGAGTCAGGCAAATTGATGTGTAGAGGTACAGGTAGAGGTGTTAGGGAAATAAAAGCATTTGAATCAAAACACATGTGCTCAGAGGCCCCTGAATCTATTATCAAGTTTTAGAGTTAAAAACTGAAAAACATGACCCAGAATATTTCACAATTGTACCAGCAACTGCATTTGCATTCACTTCTGCATTTGAGCTTCCTGATTCTGAAATTTTCACTTGCTTTATCATCTGCATTAGTTGAGTAAACTGGTCCTTAGAGAGGTGATGTTCCAGATTATCATTGTAGTTGTTATTGGTGTCTCCCACCTGCTCCTCTGAGAAAGCTCCATTGCTCCTGATGGGTCCTGTCTTCCCATTTGTGAATTCAAAATTCTCAGGGAAACCTATAATCCTGTAACAATCTGCTACAGAGTGACATGTTTTCTTGCAGTAGCTACATGTTAAATTAGGATTGAACCTTGACTTCCTGGTCTTAGAGATAGGTGCCTTTGAGTTTAGGCTCCCAGATCTATGAAAATTATTTTGTGTCTTTTGATACTGAGTGTTAACTTTCTGCTTTCCATTCCTTTGAAAAGGGTTGTGTTGACTTGAAGAAATTCCATGGTTTCCCACCATGAAAGCTGAAGAATCAGGGGATATTATGGGATTGACATATATCTCTCTGATTCTCATCTTGAAGGATGAGTGAATAGGCATGGTTGATATGTGGTAGAGGATTTATCATTAGGATGTTTCCTCTTGCTTGACTGTAGCATTCATTCAGCCCCATGAGAAATTGAATCAACCTTTCATCCTCTTGTGATTTCTCCATTAAATGTTTTCCATCACACACGCAAGCACAACTACATTTGACATTTGACTTCAAAGAATCTAGTTCATCCCAGATTCGTTTAAGTTTGGTGAAATAAGTTGCTATGTCATTTGTTCCTTGTGATAATCCATGTAACTCCTTTTGTAGGTGATACAACTTTGCACCATTGGACTGCCCAAATCTGTGTTCAAGAGTTATCCATAGATCCAAAGCAGATTTTGAATATATGACACTATCTCCAATGTCTTTGGATAGTGAGTTCAACAACCAAGAGGTAACCATGTCGTTGCATCTACTCCATGGCTGGTGATCCTTCGAGGTAGCAGCAGGTGCTGGATAGCTACCATTTATAAATCCCAGTTTGTTCTTTGCTGATAAGGCTATGAGGATAGATCTCCTCCAGCCTTGGAAACCTCTCCCATCGAAAACAGCATTCACCAAGCTCATTCCAGGAGAATCTGAAGAGTGAAGAAAATAGGGGTGATTGGGGTCGAAGTTGACTCCATTTTCAGCAGTGGTTTGAACCACAGTGGTTTCAACAGCTTCAGCCATGAAAGATTAGATATGATTTTTGACAGAAGATCAAAAAAAAGTGATTAGATTTTTCAGAATCGAGCAAAGCTCTGATACCATGTAAGAAAAGGAGCTGAAGAATTGTAGAAATTTTTTTTCTTGTCTCTTTCATCTATACAGTGTAATATATATATACAAAGAATTTAGAATCTAGTGAAAACAAACTCTTGCCAAGTGGCACTGTTCTATTAGCCTATTCCTAACTGTATTTGTAACAAACAAAAAGAATAATTGCAGAGAATATTTATGTACTATGCAATGTTATTCAATGTATCTGGACTTGGTTCTTTATTGGGCTGATGGACTTCTTCTTAGATTTGGGCCGATGGATTTTCTGAACTGAAGGCCCATGCTCATCTATTCTTCAGCCCAAGGCCTATTCTTCATAGGTAATATCGAATAGTTAGTTCTTGTCCTAAGCCATCTACTTCCAGACTCTTCCACAGGCGTAGATTCCTTCTTCTTGTGAGATGAGTGCTTCTTGTGAGATGAGTGAGTTGATAATTCAACAGATCCAGACTTTGAAAATTATGGGTTCCTATAACGATCTCAAATTATCAATTGGGTTTACAATCAAATATTTATAGATATTTAATAAATTTTTTAATATATATACAAGGACCGTGCAAAAGCTATTGGGTTCCCGAAAACCAGCATTTAACCCTCTAGATCCGCCACCGGCGACAACTAAAGTTTTTGGTGATCGTCTTTTTGTGCAAACTTCTTAAGATTTATGCATTGTTGAAGCAATTTTATTATAGGATTTGCTGTTTTTAATGTAATTTATATTTGAAGATTCGTATTGTGCTTGCACTTTCTGTTTCCCTAAGTTGGTAATGGAGACTTCAAAGGCAAATTTGCTGCTAGCAGTGACGATTTAGCAATGCTTATGTGATGTAGCTTTTTGCTTCCTGTTTTCCGCACACGTATTTTCTTTTGACTGGTGCTCTCATCTCTCTCTCTTATCTTTAGAAAATAAAATAATATTCTTAGAATATGAATATTATTCATTTAGCAAATAATAGCAGGTGACTTCTATTTTCTTTTTGTGGGACCCTATGATTTGAACCTCTTGTTCGATGCGTGAGTTTGATATTCAACAACAATAATAAACTCACTAAAATCAGGGGAAGATAATATGTGCGTACACTTTACCCTACATTATAAAGATAGAAAGGTTAAAACCTTCGGATCAAAAATAATGAAAAGCGTGAGTTTGATATATCATTTGAGAAATCTCAAGGATACGATTTTGCACGTTCAGGAAGGTAGAGTAGAGTCGAGGAAAGAAGAATGTTTATTTTGATTGTTTCTTAAATTTTATTGTAGCATTAAATTCGCCGTTACGTAAAGACGAAATATGTCACTTTATCTAACAATCGATTTCGCGTGATCGCATCTAACCTTGTCTTTTTCTCTCATCTCACCCTTCATTATTATTGAATAATTTTATTTTTATCATTTACCTTATCTTTTTATATAATAATTTTACCCCGTACCATAATTTTTCTTTACAATATTACAAATTTATTCTTCGTATTATTGGTATATAATATCATGAAATAACAACAAACGATACAATCTATCCAAACATAGTATTCATCAAACGATACAGTACAATACAATATGATACATTATAAAACAATATATAACAGCCATCCAAACAAGTTGTAATAAGCCATAGAGCAAAAAATGAACGTTGAGGAACATACATTAATAGCATTTGATTAAATTAATCCAAATCTCATTGAACATAAATCTACCATCAAAATAGATATTTTGGCCTCAGAAAATTCCCAAAGAGATTTCAGAATAGCAATATCATGTAACTGAAGGAGTCTATGACTTGCCTTTACATTAGGTGAACCGACAAAGAAAAAGAAAAAAAAACTAAAAGCTCTCTTCTGATCAAAGTTGACAAAGCCAAACAAGAACTCTCCGCCTTCTTACTTTGCAGCGCTGTGCTTAGCTTTCGAGTGAGATTCCAGAGCATTTTCAGAACCAAAACCCCTACGCAAGACAATAACACATGAATACACCCAAACATCCTAATGCACCTATAAAAACTAGAATAATTATTGCATTAAAATATACCTGTTGCATGTCTTGCAGAGATGAGCGCCGCCTGATTTTGGAGTCTGCTGGTTCTTGTTTGCAGGAGATTTACCAGCCTGTTTTGAGGGGTGAGGGGTCGCTACATGGCCGCTACCTTTTTTGCCATCTAATCACCCAAAACAAAGTAGTCAAAAATAATATACTCTTTGTACAAGATGTCACTAGTTATGCACAACAACAACAGCAGCAGCAACAACCCAATAAAATCCCACAAGTGGGGACACTAGTTATGCTACACAATCGAGCAAATCACCCAAAACTAAGTAGTAAAAGGATAGGCTACTCCTACATGAACTTTACTAGTTATTAGATATGCTACAAAATTGAACCATTTGTTTACAACCAGGAAATTACTTAAACAGTCATTTTAATTTCCTGGCACAACTACCTGATGCCGATCAGAAAGGATAATCATACCACACCCTCCAAATAATTGGCAGCATATACTTCACAAAAAGCACTAATCCAAAAAGGACAGGACAACTAAGCCTCAGTCTCAAACAGAAAGGACAAGACTAACCAGTTTTTTGAGGAGTTACAAATTTAGCCTTCTTATCTGGGACAGGTGTTTTTGTAGCCGAATCCGCCTTCCTCTTTTTGCCAGGTTCAGCCTAAAGCAGAATGATGGAACCACATAACATCAACAAGTCATCCTTCCCCCAAAAAATTTAAGAAAATGAAAGGAAGACCGAAAAGTAAGATACCTTCTTTGGTGTCTCCTCCTCGCTCTCGTCAGACTCATCATCCTCGTCGCTCTCATCTTCACCCTGAAGATACAAAGGTATTTAATACAAATTTTCACAGGAAACAAAGCATAAATTTCTCAAAGTTGTATTCAATAATTTACACCTAGATAACAGAAATGCAAAGCCATAAAACTATATAAAAGCAACACTTCGCATTTGAATATTGCAATCCCTTAACCACAGTATAGATCTGAGCAAAAGAGATAACTGTTCGGTCATTCAATATAACTTCAAAACCATTAAAGCACATATAAAATTAGCCCCAAATACCACTACAAGAAACTCACTCCCACAGCACCAGAGCCTAAGGGAGAATAGTAAATTCAATCAAGTAATGTCAGAAAACAAACCTTAAAAGCTACTTCACTCCGTTTCAATTTAGATGAGCGTAGTTTGACTCGGCACGGAGTTTAAGAAAAAATAAGACTTTTGAAACTTGTGGCCTTAAAAGCTTAAGGGGTAAAAGCTATGTGGGGCAATGACATTTGTGTAGTTATAAAAACTTCTAAAGGTAAAATGGGTAAAATGAAGAGTTTAAAGTTGAATTATTTCCAAATTTAGAAATGAGTCATTTATTTTGAAACATACTAAAAAGGAAAGTACCTCATCTAATTTGAAACGGAGGTAGTATCAAGCACCTTAAACTAAAGGGCCAATTCAACATCTCGGGGAAATAGCCCATCAAGCTTAAACAAATATTACCAATTTTTTTGTCCTTGTATTGGACACCCTAACAGATACTACAAAAGACAATGACAGTACTTTTAAACACCGAAGCATACCTCTCCCATGTCAGAATCTTCACCCTCAGACAATTCATCTTCATCAGTGCTCTCATCTTCATCATCAGCCTTGGCATCTTTACTAGGTTCCACAATCTTCACCTTCTGCTTACCTGAAGCAGAATCCTTAGCAGCATTAGATTTCTCTGCCTCCTTAACCTTAGCCTCAGGTTTTCCTAAAGTTAGTTAACCAAGTAGACAAAAATATTAGCAAATTAGAAGGTGTCACTTTTCTCAAATTGACATAATATCTTGGTAAATAGCATTTTCCTTACCATTGTTTGCAATAGTGAGGGGGATGTCCTCATCAGACTCTGAACACATAAGAGTACATCAGTCAGCTAATAGCTAATCACAGAACAATCAAGATGTCCAAACTCCAAATAAATGAAAAATTAACATTTACCTTCATCATCTTCATCATCCTCTTCCGTGAGGCAAAGAAGTCAGGTCAAGGGAACAAAATAAGCAGAAATATTTACATTGAAAGAAAAGTAAATGTAAAAAGAAAGAGAAGTTTAAGAGACAAATGAAAAGGATATTCCTCAAATGGGTTAGTGGCCTTGTATCCAAAAAAGTACACGCTGCCACTTTTCCAGTTGTGTGATAGTTCAAAGTCTCTATCAAAAACCAGGTCAAACTGCTGTTGAGGCACCTTATCTGAGCTGAGTGTCCCAAGGACAAGTTTCTTGCCATCGATGTTCACAGACAAGCAAACACTTTGTGCTTTATCCTTCTTCAACTCACCAAGAGATGCCTGCAGATAAATAACACGGCAATGAAAATAAGACAATGACTACTACAAATAACTAAGCTTATCAAATCGCAGCAAATTATCTAACCTGTGAAAGATGCAAAACCATCCCATCTCCAGGCTGTACAGTTAAAGGCTCTCCACTTTTCACTTCAGCACCTAAACACATAGGTTGACAGTAAATTAAGAAAATTGAAAGTTCTGGAATTTAAAAATGAATAATAAATTCAACATGTTCTAATAAAAGAATACCAAAAACATAACACAAGATCAGAGGAAATCGGTATTTTCAATCATAGTTAAAACACATAAATTCCAAACAGATAGATATTCCCCGAAAAATACAAACTTTTTCTTTGTACGGTAAAACCCACTCCTCAAACACCTCTACCAAGTGAGATGGGGCACCTGAGAGAACTGCTCAACCAGTGGCCTCATCAGACTTTTAATCTTATCAGTTCCCGGCAAAATATATGACCGTTTTCAACAAATATAAACTTATAAATTAAGAACTTTTGCCAAAGTTAACGGGGTCCGGTGACCCTCTTCTCCAACCATAGGTCCGCCTCAACTTTTTCAACTTTGCACCCTTGGCGACTCAAGCCCCCTACCAAGGCTCCTTACCACTAGGCTATACCTAACATGTGCTTCTCTAGAAACAAACATAAATAATCTATGTTAAGCATAAAAGAAGCTAATTTGAGGCTTGTAGTTAAGAACTTAACTTTTGTACACTGATAATATAAAAAACATTTCCACAACAATGTAACTGGAAAATATGGTGAATAACTCGCTACAACATGTTAAATTACACCGAGAGTGTAAAGTTGCTTTCGCTGTTAGAAGCATAAAGTGATATTCTAAAAACACTTAACAAAATCATGTCTACAATTCGATGTGTATTAAGATATGCCCAACATATTACGCATGGAAAAAGAAATGGAACATCATAACTTTTAACTCCTACATTTTTTATTTCATTGTATCAAAGTAATAGGTGAAAATCAAAGCAGACTTGGTCACGAGCTAGCAAACAATAAAATATACATTTATTTGTACTAATCTCAACATTTCTGTTACCAAAATCACATAAAACATTAACAGCAAAAAAAATATAAATACGTAAAAGTGCACAAATTAAACGATCAAAGAAAAAAATTGTAAAAGATATAGATTTTGTGCGCGTGTGTGAACGAGAGACGGAAAGAGAGTTACCCCAAAACTCCATAACTGCTGTAGGGTTTTAGTGAAAGAAGAAATTAGGGTTTTGGGAGAGAGTATTGGAGGCAGAAAGAGAGAGGAATGAAAATGCTAGGGTATTTTGTGTTTGGGGGTTTATAAGCGGGAGAGTTGAGTTTGGGTTTTGGTATTCTATTTCGCAGACTACCGTAGTTTTCTTTTCTGTTTTTTTTTTTTTTTTTGTAGGATCTTTTTAGAAGCAACTTAACAAATTATTGTGAATGGGTCACTAATATAGAGCCCGTATGAATTGGTTTATTTTAAGTGTTTTTGAGTCAAAATAATTTTTTTAAGTCATTTTGTAGTGAATGGATAGAGTAAAAAGTGTTTTTAAGCCCTTGTTTTTAAGCTAAAATGACAAAAATAAGTCAAAAGTCAAAAGCTAAAATTTTTAATTTATGGCTTTTGGCTTAAAAGTCTCATACAACAAGCCCATTCAAACGGGCTCATAGTGTCAAATGAACCGATTGGACTGAATGTCACAGGGTTAAATAGATTGAATTGATAAATTATATGACATCCAGAAAAATCCTACATCGACAAAATACGGGAAAGATAATGGGTATACAAAGAAACAAGTCTTAGACCCTGGTGACACATTTTAAAGTCGTACAAGACTAGGTCTAAAGTGAATAACATCACTAGTGGATTATCAGAGCTATTACACGTGCAACCTTGAACAACAGTCATCCCGAAAACATTTCCTTGGTGTAGAATTCTTAAAATTCCTTCGCCTTTCGGCGGAGTTTTTCCGGCGTTCATTTGAATATATTGCATTCTCAACGGACTCTCTCAAGATCCTTTCTAAAAGTATTGAAGGCTTTTGGAACATGCAAACTCTTATTGTCAACACACAACTGAGCACTCTTGAGATTCAAGCAGGCAAATAGAGCATGTTACGGCTGAGGCATCTTTACACTTAATACTTTTGCTAAGGTATATTCCTCAAAAAATAGTAAATATACGTAGGTAAACCGTGGCCGATAAACTCTTGCAACAATTGCACCTAAAAGTTGCATTAAAGATGTGTTTGTGAATTCGCTAAATGCCTTGGAAATAGTGTTTTAAAAGGCGTTTTCGGGGCGAGGCGCACATGTAACGACCCAGCGGGTCGTTTCGAGAATTTTAGTCCTGATTCCCCCCATTTCTGCTTCTTTATATGCTATTCAGCGGTATTGTGTAGTGTCGGGTCGTTGGTTCGGATTTCGAAGCGGAATGAGACACTTAGTCTCCTATTTAGAAGTTTAAGTTGGAAAAAAAATCAATCGGATGTTGACTTATGAGTAAATGATCTAGGATTTGGATTTTTATGGTTCGGTTAGTTCTGTTAGGTGATTTTGGAGTTAGGAGCGCAAACGGAATGTAATTTGGAGGCACATGGTAGAATTAGGCTTGAATTGGCGAAATTGGAAATTTGGCGATTTTCGATCGGCAATGAAAAATTTAATATCGGGGTCGGAATGGAATTTCGAATGTTAGACTGGGTTCGTAGTGTCATTTGTGACGTGTGTGCAAAATTAGAGGTTATTCAGACGAGGTTTGGTAGGTTTCGGCGTCGTTTGCGGAATTTGAAAGTTTAGAAGTTCTTAGGCTTGATATTAATTTGGTGTTTTGATGTTGTTTTGAGTGATTCGAAGATTCGACTAAGTTCGTATGCTGATGTGTGACTTGTTTGTATTATTGGTTGAGGTCCCGAGGGCCTCGGGTGTGTTTCGGGTGGTTAACGGATCAAGTTTGAAGTTGGAGAAATTGCTAAAGTTGGTTGTTGCTGGTGTCATCGCACCTGCGAGGGTTTGGCCGCAGGTGCGCCTGGGAAGTCGCAGGTGCGGGCAATGTAGGGCTAGGCAGGATGTGCAGGTGCAAGATTATGGTCGCATCTGCGGGCCAGCAGGTGTGAGACCTGGGGCGCAAGTGCGGAAAGGGTGAAGTTGGTCAGTTTCCGCAAAAGCGGAGTGCGAGTGCGTAGGTGTGCGATCCGTAGGTGCGAGATTTGTCCGCATATGCGGACCCTGGGATCTTAAGTGAGTTCCGCACCTGCGATGGATTTTTCGCAGGTGCTATGTCTCAGAAGCGAGAATTGATTTGCAGGTGCGAAAGGCCTGGGCAGAAAGTATCAAAAGAAGACTTCACGAATTTTGGGTCATTCTTCACCATTTTTTAGTTGATTTGGGAGCTTTTTGGAGAGTTTTGAAGAGGGAATCAAGGGGGTTTCCATTGAGGTAAGTCACTTGAGCCTAATACTCACGACTATGATAATTTTCAGTTGTTTAATCATGTAATTAGTAGAAATTAGGGATGAAAGTGAGGAGATTAGGGCTTGGAAATTTGAGAGTTTGATTTAGGGACTCGAGGGACCAAATGAGGTCGAATTTTGATAAATTTGATATGTTTGGACTCCTGAGTGAGTGAGATTTCTAGTTTTGTAAATTTTGTCGAATTTCGAGACTTGGGCTCGGGGGCCGGGTTTGAGCCGAATTCGAGATTTTGGTCTAATTTGATAGTTTTTCTTGTGAAATTAATTCCATTAGCGTATATTGATGGTATTGTACTGATTGTGAATAGATTCAAAGCATTTGGAGGCCGAGTCGATAGGCAAGAGCATCGGGGGGTTGAGCTTTGACCGGTTCGAGGTAAGTAACAATTGTAAATCTAGTCATGAGGGTATGAAACCCCGGATTTCATATCATTTTTACTATTTCGGGGTGACGCACATGCTAGGTGACGGGCATGTGGGTGTGCATCATTGGGGATTGTGACTTGGTCCGTCCCGTAGCAATCGTAGAGTTGCGTATTTTGTTGAAACTGTATAATATCTTTGTGCTTTAGAAAGAGTTTCTGTAAATTGGGATGAATGCCATGTTTGGGCCTTGTGTCAGTACTGTTTGGACCCTCATGGACCTTTTCCTTACTGTCCTCTCACTATTTTCGATTGGAAATCTATACTCAGTCATGATTAAACCTGTTTACTGCATAACTCAGTTTTATAACTCTTTTTTGATGCATATAAATGATGTTTTGGGCTGAGTTCCCTGTTTTTACTGAAATGCCCGAGTGGCGTGTGAGGTTTATGACTGAGTGAGGCTGAGGGCCTAATTTGTGAGGATATTTATGGGATCGAGCTGCACGCCGCAGCATGTTTATTATAGGCCGAGGGCCTGAGTGATTGATGCCATAATTTGGCTTGATATAGCGCTTGGGCTGAAGGAGCCCCTCCGGAGGCTGAGGGCCTGATTTGTGAGGATATTTATGGGATCGAGTTGCACGTCGCAGCATGTTTATTATAGGCCGAGGGCCTGAGTGATTGATGCCATAATTTGGCTTGATATAACGCTTGGGCTGAAGGAGCCCCTCCGGAGTCTGTACACACCCCCAGTTAGCGCAGATACCTACTGAATGTGAGTTCCGAGTGCTGAGTGACTGGGAGGCATGAGTGATTGTGAGGTATGCCCGAGGGGCTGTTTACGAGTGACTGTGAGGCTTGCCCGAAGGGCTGTATATGAGTGATGTTTTGCCCGAGGGGCTGTATATGAGTGATGTTTTGCCCGAGGGGCTGCTTACGATTTCATAATTTTCACTCTCTTTTGCATTGAGCCTCTGTTGGAAACTGTTGAAAAATATCTTTAAATGATTTCTCACTGAAACTGGATTTTAAACGAGATGATTTGACTCAAATATTGATTTGAAAGCATGTTGTATTTTACTGAGACTTCATGATGTGGAATTTATGTGTTTTACTGCTCGTCACTACTGTTCAGCCTTTATTTATGATTGTTACTTACTGAGTTGGCGTACTCACGTTACTCCGTGCACCTTCTATGCAGATTCAGGTGTTATCCAGACACGGTTGAGGCTGTTGGTTATTTCTAACGCAGATTTTCGGAGTTAGCAAGGTAGTTGCATGGCGATCGCAGACCTGCTTTCCTCCTCCTTTATCTTCCCTTAGTTGTACTTGATTAAAGTCATACTATGTTAGTCTTGATGTTTACAGACAATTGTAGTAGTTGCTCATGATTAGTGACACCCGATGTCGAGCCGTTATTTCCACATTTTATTTGATTTCAATTTCTTATTAAAGAATTATTGCTAAGTAGCTCGAAAGTTTTTTTTTTTGGAAAACAAAATATTGTGTTGTTTTGTTAGTGAGTCGGCTAACCTAGTACCATGATAGGCACCATCACGACTTGGTAGTTTGGGTCGTGACAAGTTGGTATCAGATCCTACGTTACATAGGTCTCACGAGTCATGAGCATGTTTAGTAGAGTCTTGCAGATCGGTATGGATACGTCTGTACTTATCTCCGAGAGGTTGCAGAACCCTTAGGAAAATCTCACATTCTTGAATTCTTGTCGTGCGAATCCACTAATTCAGCCTGAAACGTAACTCTTTGAATTCCTTCAATGCATTCGAATGCGCACGTAAGAGCTCGGTATCAGCTGCGCATCGACGGCTTGTGATTTCCATGAATGAGGTGCGAGATATGATTTTGGCATGTTGATGATGGGCCAGTGTGGAGGACTTGAGGCTGGGTTTTGTCTATGGCTTGAGTACTGAGATTTCTATTGTGTGAACACGTGCATTTGGGACTTATATGTCCGTTTGTGTCCTTATTGGTGGGATTTTGTGACTGGATGACTATGTGGTGAGTATGATTGATGGTGAGATGTGTTCAGATTGTTTGAATGTGACAAAAAGAGTTTGCTAGAGATGTAGCGAGATCTATTAGGTGTTTGAGCTTTATCTTGAGTTGACGTATGGCCTCGAGTTGTGGGTGTATTGAAGGACCTCTCATGCAGTTTAGTTGTGGAGTGAAGTAAATCTTCATGTTGTGTTATGAGTTCTTGATAAGCATTGTCTCAAATCTTGCACGAGGCTAAGCCCTGCCTCTTTATTTGCATAAGACTAAGCTTTGCCTTCCCTCTCCATGAGACTAAGAATTGTCTCAAGTCTTGTATGAGGCTAAGCCCTGCCTCTTTATTTGAATAAGGCTAAGCATTGCCTTCCCCTGCATGAGACTAAGCACTGTCTCAAATCTTGCATGAGACTAAGCCCTGCCTCCTTAATTGCATAAGGCTAAGCATTGCCTTCCCCATCTGCATGAGACTAACCACTGTCTCCAGTCTTGCATGAGGCTAAGCCATGCCTCCTTAATTGCATAAGGCTAAGCACTGCCTTCAATTTGCATGAGACTAAGCATTGTATCAAATTTTGCATAAGGCTAAGCCCTGCCTCCTTATTTGCATAAGGCTAAGCATTGACTTCCATTTGCATGAGACTAAGCATTGTCTCAAATCTTGCATGAGGCTAAGCCTTGCCTCCATATTTGCATAAGGCTAAGCCATGTCTCCTCAATTGCATAAGGCTAAGCATTGCCTTCCATTTGCATGAGACTAAGCACTGTCTCAAGTCTTACACGAGGCTAAGTCAGTAAGCCATGCCTCCTTATTTGCATAAGGCTAAGCTCTGCCTTCCCCCTGCATGAGACTAAGCATCGTCTCAAATCTTGCATGAGGCTAAGCCCTGCCTCCTTATTTGCATAAGACTAAGCTCTGCCTTTCCAGCACGAGACTAAGCATCGTCTCTCCTTGCATGACCACAAATGTTACCATATTTCAAACCTTGCATTATTCTCTTCTTTCGGGGCTAATCTTTGTCCCCAACTCTACACAAGACTAAGCTTTGTATTGTTTTATCTCAAGCATCATGTCGTTGCATCTCATGGGCTGATATATAGCCAATTTGTCCGAAGGCATCATACTCATAGCTGGAAGACACCATGCCATGGCCTGAGGATCTCTCAATATTGCACACCATTATTCAAAGGCGTCATAGTTTAGAGGCACCATCTTCATATCCCGAGAACATCATTTCATGGCCTGCGAATCCTTCACCACACAATTCATGGCCCGGGACGTCATGCTCTAAGGACGTCATCCTCACCGTCCAAACACAATCCCGATGGTCCAAAGGGAATTTGCATCATGTTTAAATTTTTACAATAATCTATATGCTTGCATTGTATTTCGAGTTTGCAGGTGATCCGGTGAGTAACCGTTATCTTAACGACAACAATCTTCGCTCTAGTTTCTATTATTTCAAACGTAATCGATCATCATCCATCGCCAATTATCATCTGATATCTACTCAAGTATCCATAACTGTTGGTTGATTTCCCAATGCACACGCAAGTGTACGTGGTCGACAAGTAATACAGGAT
>ML404169.1:0-24456 GCA_005239525.1 Nicotiana knightiana | reverse complement strand
CGGTTGCACAACTGGCCGATATCTTCACAAAGGCATTGGGAAAATCACAGTTTGAGCTCTTACATGACAAGTTGGGGATTCGTAATCTTCATGCTCCCACTTGAGGGGGGGTGATAAGGAAAGAATTAGAGTTTAATTAGGAACGTGTAATATTTTCCTTATTAGAGTTTAGGTCTTGGTCTCCTATTAGGGTTAGGTTTTCTCTTATTTCTCTAACTTCTTTGTCTATAAGTACTTGTGGAATTAATGAGAAGAGCAAGAGTTTTTCCTCCAATATTGTTCTTTGTCTTCCGCATTAAATCTTTCAAACCATTTCCCAAGCCGAACAGATAATGAAATAAAGAACTACTGAATCTCTAACTTACGTCGAAGAATTTACAACTTTAGGCACAAAGAAACCAGAAATATTCCCAAAGATGTTCAGAATTGAAAGAAGTAAAAAATAATTTCTCATAAAGGATATTCAGTATATATATAATACATTTAAAATCAATATTCTACTTATATATATAATGTACTTTTGCAAGCGAACTGATTACCCTTAGCAAAAGGTGACTTCGCCCCTTGTAGATCACTAAGAACACTGCAGAGGTGCCGAAAATGGCAGTTTCTGCTGACTAAAATTGCAAATCCTCAAGAAAACACGACCGACAAAGCCAATCCAAGTCCAAAAAATACAAGAATAACACGACCACCAACAAATCCACTCGTCAAGGAAGTAGGGGTGGAGCTACACGGTCTGAAAGTGATTCAAATGAATCTCTTTTACAAGAAAATTATTTTATTAATACAGGTAAGAACACTTCATATTTATATGTGCTTCCATCTATTTCATTTTGTGTGAAGGTATTTAAATTGGACAAAGTTTTTAAAAAAGACTTTTTGAAGTTATGATATGAAATATATCATGAAATTTTTTGTCTATAAAAATTTCTCAGGGTAAAATAAAATATTTAGAATTAATTATTTTTAACTATTTGAACATATTAAAAAGAAAGATTATCATATAAGGGCACGTATAAATATTTGAATTTTTTTAAGGTAATTAAGAAAAACTTCTAATACAGTGGTAAAGGTAGCAAATTTTACTTTAGATCATAGGTTAGAATCCTTAATTGTCTCACTCTGTTAACATTTTTTTAGAATAATTTTTGTATGAATTCCTGACTTCGCTTCTACCCAGGAAAAGGAGTAGAAACGCAACAATAGGAACATCATTTATGAGCACATACTGTTAGGATCGAAAAAATCATGTGTCATGCGGGAACTAGTAAGTGTTATCAGAGCCTTGATTATATATCCGGGTTGTTACGGATTTGGAGGCTCGTAGCATCTGATTTCGTGCCTCGAACAGTATCTCCAGTTTTGTGACTTCTTCTCTTTTTCAATTGATTTGTCGTTGCTTTTGTTGTTATTGTTGCTCCGTGTTTGGCACTTGTTGTGTAATCAATTTGGAAAACTTTTGTAACACACTTATTATTATAGTGAAGTTTTTTGGGTCTTTGTGATCCCGTGGTTTTTACCTTCGATTTGAAGGGTTTTCCATGTTAAAATCCGGTGTTCTTTATCTTCTTTAGTTTCGGGTTTGCCTCTTCCTCGACATAACAGCAGTTTGACCGGAGTGCTACTCTCGTTGAGACAAACTTTGTGGTGGAGATTTGGAGATGCGACATGTTGAAGATTATATGAAGAAGGTGGATCAAGTTTATTTTGTCAGAAAATTCAGGCCAATGGGGAGAATTATTAGGGGTTATCCTGATTTCTTACCATATTTGGTTTTCCTATCTCTTGAAGGAAGGGACAACATATTTACCATAATTGGGTTTTCCTTCTTGTAGAAGGAAATTATAATTCCTCCATGTTTGACTAGTCATTTTTCTTGTAGGAAAAGGTTTGGACCTCTATAAATTAAGAATTCTTCCTTCTCATTCAGTAGCATCCACAATGTAGCCATATGGTGTTTGAGAGTCGTGTTTAGGGGGAGAACTTTACGGGACAAGTATTAGTGTGTCACTTGTGTTTGCCTCTTCGTAAGGTTGTTCTCTCGTTATTTCGTACTCTCTTTTATTATAATGGGTTGCTCATCTCCGCTGTGGAAGTAGGTTAATCGACCGAACCACGTTAAATGTTTGTGTCTCTTTTGGTGTATTTCTCATTTGTTGTCTAACTTATCGTCGTTCAAGGTTTGCGCTACTAGTTCCCGCATGACACCTGATTTTTTCGGTCCTAACAAGTGGTATCAGATCGAGGTTCAAGATAGGTTCATCTTGGCGGGTTCAGTTCTAGCCGCAACCTATTTGACGATAATCAAGAGTTTTATTTGAGAAATTTTACCGGAGTGCTACTCTCGTTGAGACAAACTTTGTGGTGGAGATTTGGAGATGCGACATGTTGAAGATTACATGAAGAAGGTGGATCAAGTTTATTTTGTCAGAAAATTTAGGTCAAAGGGGAGAATTGTTAGGGGTTGTCCTGATTTCTTACCATATTTGGTTTTGCTATCTCTTGAAGGAAAGGACAACATATTTACCATAATTGGGTTTTCTTCTTCTTCTTCTTCTTCTTCTTCTTCTTCTTCTTTCTTCTTCTTCTTTCTTCTGCTGTTGTTGGTGCTGCTATGGAACTTCAGTTTACGCCAGTTACAAAAACAAAAACTTCAGCAATTACAAACAAAAGCTTTGTGCTAAGACGTGCACAAGTTAAACAAAAACTTCAACAAATAGAGAACAAAACTTCAGCTACTATGCTTAAGTTCATCAATTACAAACAAAACCTCCAGCACACTTGGTTCAGCACACTTGCTACTTCAGGTCCGTCTACTAGAATGCTAAAGTTTTGCGTGATTGCCTTTGCTACTTCAGCTCCGTATGATGAAGTTATGCGAAAAAGCGGGTACACTTATAATTTTTTTTACAAAGCGAGCACAAATTAAAACGTGACACAAAAAGTAAATATAGATACAAATGCCCCTGTCTTAAAGTTTACTATAAATAATGTCTACAAGAGATGAAAACACACACCTGGTTTAGTTTTTATTTGCAATCTCGACATCCAATTGAGAGCCCCATTTTCTTTACTTATTTATTGAGATATATGTCTGAAATTTGGAGAGTAGGGTAAGGGGAACCTGTGACTAACTAATGATAAGAGGGAAATTAATGTTAGTACTAATATTTAAATGGATTGGATCCATAGGAAATGGGTAAATCTTTAAGAAGTTTTAAGTGTTGCAATTGCATTTTGCTGTTATTTTTACGTATTGTAATTGTTTTTTTCTTTTTAATCGTTCTCTAGCCAACTGTTTATTGGAGATAACCTCTTTGTCCTTCCAGAGATAGAGGTAAGGTTGCGTACATCTTACCCTCCTCAAACCTCACTTGTAGGAAACGTAGGAAACTACTGAATTTATTATTGTTGTTGTTTAAAAACTCTTAAGTGAGCTCAAGTTAGATGTTTGACTCCAAGAGATAAATTTTCTACCACGTACCTAAAAACAATTGTGGAATAAGTATTTGGGATATCATGTGAAGTAGAAATCAATATATAATTTGAGTTTCATGCCAGTAAATTAAACATATCAGCTAGTCATAAACTAATATAGAGATAAAAGTTTGTGCAATCAATACAACAACGGCCCGGTAAATTTTACTAGTGGGGTATGGGGAGGGTAGTGTGTACGTAGACCTTACCCTTACCCCGAGGAGTTCTGTTTAAGAAAACGAAAAGAGACAATATATCAGTACCATTAATAGATACCATAGAACAAATAACAGCATCAAAACCAAAAAATAAATGAAAAGCAAAACAATAATCAATGGATAAAGCTCTACACTAGATAAAGTTTACGCAATCAATAAAATTAGGAATAGATGCTTCTAACTGTATTACTTTGAAGAATTAGTTTGTGTTACCTAAAACGAAGAAGAAGAATGGAAAAAGAGATATAATAAAAATGTGAAACATAAAAAGTCTGATCCGAATTCAATAACCGCAAACCATTCGATGTGAAAGAATAAAATTATTAAGCAAACCCAGCGGAGATGTCTGATCACATAAATCCAATGTATATCGAAATTGAATATAATATCTACAGCTAAAAAGTGAAATGAGAGAAACGAGGTCTTAAATAATTAATTTGATCTTTTGTTTCTAAATTATTTCCTTAATATAATCCTTCCATCTCAAATTATCTATCATGATTTCTAAAATATATAGTTATCTCAAATTATATGCCATTTTAGAAGTTCAAGATAAAATTAATTTTTTTCTCATTTTACCCTTAACAGTAATTGTTCTTGAAGATGGAGATGACACATAAAAGAATAAATATTCAATGAAGATAGATTATATTTTAAGACATAAATAAGAGTGAAATAGTCAGAAATTCTTTCTAAGTAATTGTCACGACCCGATTTTTCCTCCGTTGGGTTTCGTGACGGCACCTAGTCTTAAGGACTAGGTAAGCCTATTATTAACAAACATCAATTATAATATAAGAATAGTTTAAGTGCTTTTTGAATTAAATCTCATCAGTTTACACTTCTTCCCAGAACCAGGTAAGTACAAGTCATAAGCTTTAGAAAACTACGCTAAAAATCCTAAAAATACCACTGTTCAGAAATAAGTACAACAGTGCAACAGAAACATAAGATGGTGACTCCGAAACTGCGAACGTTGAAGCGGGTTTACCTTGAGTCTCCACAACAGCAATCGCGCTGCAATCTATCAATCGGCCGACTATGCAAATCCTGGAATCTGCACAAAAATGTGTAGAAGAGTAGTATGAGCACACCACAGCGGTGCCCAGTAAGTATCAAGACTAACCTCGATGAAGTAGTGACGAGGACTAGTCAAGACACCCACTGGTCTAATAAAACAAACAGACATAAATATAAAAATGACGGAATATGACATTTCTATAAAGATTACACAATATAATTAAGTACATAACAATGCAATGCGGGAGGGAAAATAGTAATAAATCGACGGAATATCATAATATTACACAGAAAAATGGACTAGAACACAGCAAAAACCGAAACCCACAATACAGTAAGAACAAGTAGTAACTCAGCACCGCGATAATCTCCACCTCTGACCTTAGCCAACAACTCCAACAATTTAATCAAACTTTCGAATATAACCTTTCACCCACCAGTTTATTTAAAGACCTTAAATATATTCGTTTCAAAATAGGAAACTTCTTTTGAAAGTTACTTCCTCCGAATACGTATATATACTTTACAGAAGGAAAGTCTTTAAATGTAATTTCTTCAAGATAAGCGTTTTTAAAATATACTTTCCCAATAAATGTATTTCGAACTTAATTTCCGATAGAACAAGTGCACGGCATCATCCTTCGTGCTTTTACTCTCATCCTTCCCATAGAAATCGACAAATAAGACCCGTAAATTAAGTAAATTAAGCAAGTAAAAGACATGGACAGTGCAACAACAATTGAGATAACAGTCAAGTACAGGACAATAACAATAAGTCACACCAAGTATGTAAGTACAACAATAACAACTCGAAGTAAAGGCACAATGTTTACACGGGGAAACAGATATCACATCATAATGCATGTCCCTCGTCCTCACCTGCACGGAAATACCCTTCGTGCCATGAACTCACAATAATATGGCACGGCATCACCCTTCGTGCATTAGCACTCACTCACAATATCACGCACGGCATCACCCTTTGTGTTTTTACTCTCAATAATATGGCACGGCATCACCCTTCGTTATTTACACTCTTCCTCACATGATAATGAATATAAACAATGGCACGGCATCACCTTTCGTGCATTACACTATTTCCTCACATGATAATAAATATAAACAATGGTACGGCATCACCCTTCGTGCTTTACACTCTTCCTCACATAATAATGAATACAAAAAATGGCACGGCATCACCCTTCGTGCTTTACACTCTTTCCTCACATGATAATGAATATGAAATGGCACGGCATCACCCTTCGTGCTTTACAATCTTTCTCACCCAAACAAATGAAATGATAGCATTCTGACAAGGGAAATAAACAACATAAACAACAACAGAAACCATACTATCCCGGCAAAGGAGTCAATAATGGAAACAATATCATCCCGGCAAGGGAAAACAGCTATAACCAATCTCTCTTAATTAATTAGCTTCACAAAATAAACCTCAACTTGAACAAATACTCACCAGTAGGCAATACCAAGGAACTACTACTAACATAGAAATTATCAAGTTAAGCTAAGTAGTTCTCAATGAAAGATCATGTTAGTTACAATATATGACTCAAGGAATGCTTGACACCAACGTATGAATACTCGTTCACACGGAGTAATCACTGAAGAGAAATACCAAGCGTAAAGAAAACAACTTAATTAGAGAGAAACAAGACGTAACAGCGAATCTAATATATTCAATTCAATAATAAGAGGACAACACAAGTCAATTAGTTCCAAGTAAAGGCATGTCGGCTAATATATAGGCTATCCAAATTCCTTTTTAAGATTTAGCAAATTTTGAGAGGTTTTCAACAAGTCAAGTAAGAGTAACCGCAAAGATAATAATAATAATAACTCCAACTAATGCTAGACAATTATAGGGTGAGATAATACTAATTTCAATTAACTAGGCAGTTTATGAGTAACAATATAGTATGACAGTAGAAGGGTAGGATCTTCAGTTAAGTCAATTAAGATCACATGAACAACAAAGGGAATCTAAAAGCAAGAAATCCTAATTTACGCAGGAAGAGATGAAACTAGAAATTAAGAACTCAGTCATAACGATTACAACTTCATACACAGGGAATATATAAGTACCTAAGAATCCTAAAAGGTCAACCTCCTACAAATAAGTCCGAGTATGCACTCGTCACCTCGCGTACACGGCTACAATCAACATAGAAGACTCAAATCCTAAGGGGTAGTTCCCCCACACAAGGTTAGGCAAGATACTTACCTCGAAGACAAAAATCTGGTACCCTAAAATGGACTTCTCGGGAGAAAAGACTTCCGGACGGCTCAAAATCAACTAGAACAACTTCAAAACACACATAAAACTTGTCAGGAACTATTCCGGATAATAAAGTTTCAATCTTTACAAAAATATAAAAATCGACCCAAAAGTCGACCCCCGGGCCCGTACCTCGGAACTCGTCAAATTTTACAAAATCCGAATACACATTTCAATACGAGTTCAACCATACCAAATTTATCAAATTTCGATACCATTTGGTCCCTCAAATCACGATTTTTTATTTTAAAAATTCTTTCAAAACCAACCTTTTCCTCAACTCAAAACACAAATTAAATGATAAAAATAATGACTAATTCATGGAATATATTTAATTCTAGTTGAAGAACACTTACCCAATCGAATTTCGTAAAAAATCAATCAAAATCGCCAAGAATCGAGCTCTAGAAGTCAAAATGTGATAAAAATGGCTTAACCCTAGATTTTGAAGATTTATAATCTGCCCAGGTATTTAATGAATCGGGTTCGCGTGAGAAAGGATGCGATCGCGTAGAAGAAAAATCTCTGCTGGCCAAAACGTGTTATGCGATCGCGAAGGTACCTATGTGATCGCGTATAAGGAAATTATCTGCTGCCCAAAGCAACACTACGCGATCGCGAAGCAGGGAATGTGATCGCGTAGAAGAATTAATTTGATGCACAATTGGAAGCACTATGCGAACGCGGACTGAGAAGATGCGAACGCGAAGAACAATCCGGCTAACACTACACGATCCCGAACTAATCTATGCGAACGCGATGAAGGAAAAACTGGGCGGGTCAGAGCAACACTATGCGATTGCGTCGATGACTATGCGATCGCATAGAAGAAAACCAGAAGACAGAATCAGCAGTGAAAAATTGAAGGAAATTGACCCGAAACCCATCCGAAACACACCCAAGGTCCCCGGGACCCCGTCCAATCACACAAACAAGTCATATAACCTAACACGGACTCGCTCAAGGTCTCGAATCACATCAAACAACGACGAAACGACGAATCACACCATAAATCAAACTTATGAATTTTCAAATCTTCAATTATCAAAACTCGAGCCGAAACCTATCAATTCAACCCGAAATGACGCCAAATTTTGCAGACAAGTCCGAATTGACATCCCGGAGCTACTCCTAACTCTCGGAATCGCATTCCGACCCCGATAACCCAAAAAGTCGGCTGTGGTCAAACTGTTCCATTTTCCAACTTTCGCCGAATTACCTCAAATTACTCTACGGACCTCCAAAATCAATTTTGGACGCGCGCCTAAGTCTAAAATCACCATACGAAGCTGTTGGCATCACCCAAAACACATTCAGATACCGTTTACACAAAAGTCAAACCTCCGGTCAACTTCCATCGCTTAAGCTTCCAAAACTGAAATTTTTCTTCTAATTTGACTCTGGATCATCCGGTAACTGAATCCAACCACGCATGCAGGTCGAAATACACAATATGAAGCTGTTCAAGACCTTACGCTACCGAACGGAACTTAAATTCTCAAAACGATTGGTCGGATCGTTATAGTAATATTGCTTAAAAGACGTGTAAATGAAAAATATGACAAATAATTTTAGACAAAGGAAGTATCAATCTACGTTCGAACTCCAATCAAGATAATTTATTGTAGAACTAAAATGTCCCGTGACAGAAATGATAATGGACCAAAAAGTTTCATTATATTAATATTAAACTTTCAACCAAAATTACACCATGATTTATAAAACAAAATTACATTGAGAAGAAAAGTGTACTGATGAGGAATACAAAAATTTCCTCACTCGAAATTCATTCAAAGAAAAAGGGAAAAATTTAAACAAATGGTAGTTCATATTTCCCATGTACGAACATGAATTTACATCGTTAGTATATATAAATTAAATCCAATTGTATTTAGTGACGATGCAATATGGAAGAATATTTATTCTTGATCCAACGAAAGCTGTCACGTATAGAAGACTTGAGTTTACCTTCAATGGTATAGGATTTGTAAGAGGCAACACGTTTTCTCCTCTTTGCTTCTGAATTCTTGTTTCTTTTTGTGGGTAATGTATTGGAATTAGGTTTTGAAGACGATTTTGTTGGATTATTTTCCATGTGATAAATTGGTTGTGGATTATAATCTTTCATTGCATAATTTCCTGATTGAAACTTTTGGTTTAATTGGTTAGAGGTAAAAGACCAATATGCAGATCGATAGTCATTCATTTTCCCTCTCCTCTCTCTCTATATAGTAATGAATGTACGAGAGAGAGAAAGGGAAAAAAGAAGGTAAAGAGTTTTACGTCTATTTGATTTTCAGGAATATTTGAAGGAATGCAAAATTAATTTACAGCTTTGTTTGGATGGTTGTTACCTATTGTATTACATCGTATTATTAATTTAAAATATTATATTTGTTTTGATTGTTACTTAAATTGTATTGTATCGTATCGTTATATTCTTTATTACGTAGAAAAAAAAAGTATCAATTTATGGAACGGCCGATTTGGAATGGTCGCGTCATTACTTTTTCTTTTCCTCTCATCTTGACCTTCCTTATTATTAAATAATTTTATTTTATCTCTTACATACCTTTTTATATAATAACTCTACCTTATACTTTACTTTTTCTTTATAATATTGCAAGTTTATTCTTCATATTGTTGGTGCATGCATGACATCATGAAACGACGACAAACAATACAATTTATCCAAACATTGTATACATAAAAATAATACAGTACAATATAATATGATACTATACAATGAATTATGAACATATAATACAATACTATATAATATTGTAGACAATAAATTGAGTCGAGAAAATTAAATCAAGACCGAAAATATCGCAACAATCGTAGTATTTTATTTCGAATATTTGAGTGTTACAATCTTTATGAATCCTCTTATTCTTCTTTCCAATGGTAAATAAAAAGAGCTTTTGAGCTTAATCTTTGGATTTTATTTTATTGTAATCCAAGTGCTTGAGGCCTGATCTTGATCTTGACGTATTTTTAATCCAAGGGCTTGCAGCTTGTTCTTGAATCTTCGTCTTGATATTTTAATCTTTAGAACACTTGAACGCTTGTAGCTTTTAGTGAAATCCGCAGCGTTTGATCCACGAGCTCCCTATTGCTTCTTGTTATAACTTCTGGTCCGTTCTGGGTTATGAAGACCCCTATTTATAGTTGTGAAAGGGAGGAGTTGTGATAAGAACAAACTCTTTCCGACCAATCAAATTGAAGTGTGACATGGTCGTATTTGATTGGCCAGAACATGTCACTTGCACACGTGGCGCGACTTCATTGGCCTTTTAATGTAAATTGGCATGCTTTGTCATTTTGACACGTGGCACGATCCTATTGGCTCTTCAGTTTGACTTGGCATGTCATGTCATTTGACATGTGGCACCAAATTGGGCCTCTAGAAAGATGATATCTTGGGCTTAATGAAGTGGAATCATCACTTTAGCTCAATGGATTAATACTTATTTATTTACTCCATATATATTGGACTTATATATATAATTTTATTATATTAGCACATAATATATATTTGGACCAATATATCTTGAATTTAAAATATAATCCAAATTCTTTTATGGATTTAATTTTAATAAAATTTATATGCCTACAAATGCCCCATACTTCAAATCTGGGGTATGACATCACCTAACATCCGTGACAAGCTTTGAAGTATAACGTACAAAATACATATATATCCTTTATATGCGTATATAATAGAATGGGATATATATTTGTCCATACACCTCTTGAAAATAATCATTTCTAAGCAGCTAATGTAGTTGTGATTATCCATGTAATTATCCATGTGATAATCCAAATATGCCTATCCATGTGATAATTAATACCTTATTTCCCTGGGACAAGAGTAAGCTTTCAGTCTAGGAACTTAAGTTTTAATCATTAGCTATGCAACCATCTTGCTGAGAAAGATTGACATACTTCATAGTTGTTAGATCAAGAAGCTTAATGGTTTTGAAGATTGACAAATGAACTCAGAGTTGAACCAGGTTCATCACTGGAGACATAGACATGCAGAGTTAATGGCACGTGAGGTGATCACAAGGAGATAAGCACAATCAGTGATCTGAAGATATATCTCCTGATCGAAAAGGTTGCAAATTGATAGGGAGATGGACTCCTTATTCAGTAAGGACAGAATCAAGATAAAAGAGGATCTACGGAGTTGAGATCAATTAGAACTCTTCCACCAAGGAAGAGTTGCATCTGAATTCTAGTATATCTCTTTTTCTATTGATCCTATATATTGTCAAGTGTTCTTATTGAAAAGGCGCGCACAAACATAGAAGCAAAACAAGAATTGAGAACAAAATTACCAAAGCAATTTTGTAAGCAGTTCGTGTGAGAATTTCATGTGCGACTCTGAAGCTACTTGAACCAGCTAGAAGAACCAACTCCATCTGCTGTCTTTTAGTCTAGTTTATTTGTAGTAGGTGATTACAAAGTGTATCTTTCAGCTTTATCTAGAAGAAATTGTAATAAGTACTGAGTATTCAAGTTAGAGTTAACTTGAAACTTGTCGCAAATAGCTAGAGGCTAGTTTGCCACAAGGAGATCAGAGTTAGTCCTTAGGTTTACAAAAGAGCTTATTTTGTAAATGTTGTTTGGCTCATTGATTTAGTGAAGAGTTTGGAAAAATCCTACTGGGAAGTAGGTCGTGGTTTCTTCACCTTTTGAGCCAGGTGTTTTCCACGTAAAATTATTGTGTTCCTTTATTTTCTGCAGTTATTATTTCACAAATTGTAGGAGTTGGAACGCATAGAAGAACCTGGTCCTTCTATAACTACTGCACGCAAAAATTGGTCACCACACAAATCACCCCCCTCTTATGTGGTATTGACATAGATAAATAACAATTGGTATCAGAGTGGGTTATCATTGAAGAGGCTAACACCTTAGGAAAAGATCAAGATGAGTGCACCACCTGGGAACTGGGAAGGACAATCAACTGCTAGGCCATTACTCTTCAATGGCCAGTACTACTCCTGGTGGAAGAACAAGATGAATGATCACTTAATTGGAGAACACTATGAACTATGGGACATAGTCACTGACGGTCCTTTGGCCACCATGAAGAAGACTGCTGAAGGAGTAGATGTGCCAAAGACAAGAGCTGACTGCACTGCTGAAGACTTAAGAAAATGGGAAAAGAATGCCAAGGCCAAGAAGTGGCTTGTGTGTGGACTTGGTCCAGATGAGTACAGTAGAATTCAAAGTTGCACCACTGCCAAGGAAATTTGGGACACTTTGCAAGTGGCTCATGAAGGAACTGCACAAGTGAAAAGATCCAGAGGTACATTACTATATTCTCAATATGAGAATTTCTTTATGAAGGAAGGAGAGACCATCCAAGAGATGTACACTAGGTTCACTACTCTAACAAATGAACTAAAATCTCTTGGAAGAACTATCCTTGAAGAACACAAGGTTGAAAAGATTTTGACAAGGGTTCTGCCAATCTCTTGGGAGAGTAGGATCACTGCTATTCAGGAATCCAAGAACATGGCAACCCTCATATTGGATGAGCTAATTGGAAATCTCACTTCCTATGAACTTAGAAAGCAGACAATGTGGATGCTCCCAAGAAGGAAAGAAGTCTGGCACTGAGAATCACTGAGGGAACAGACCTGGAGGAATATGAAATGGATATGATCACCAAGGAATTCAGAAACTATCTCATTAGGAAAAAGGGCATCTCAAGAGATGGAAACTACAACAAGGCAAAGGCACCAGAAAAACCCACCAACGAGGGATGCTATAAATGTGGAAAAACTTATCATCACATCAAGAAATGTCCTCAGTGGGAAGTTGAATGGAAAAGGGAAAGATCTGAACGTAGGAATCGAAAGAAGGAACTGGTTCATTCCAAGAAAAATACAACATCAACAAAAGTTATGGTTGTTGCTTGGGGAGAAAGTTCAGATGAAGAATCAGATGACGAAGATGGAGATGAGCAAGCACTCATGGAAATTGGTGAATCATATGAGGAATCAGAGGTAAGTATATCTCATCTCAAAAACAAGATTAAGTTCCTAACCAAAGAAAAACTCTCTGAATTATTACTTGACTTCATTGATGATTCTGAAGAAATAAATAAAAAGAAGGACCAGCTGTGTAAGGAGTGTGTAATGTTAAACGCAAAGTGTAAGAACCTGGAACTTAGAGTAAGTGAATCTGTGAGTGAAAACAATGCTCTGAAGAACCAGGTTCATCCACTTGAAACAAATGTCCTAGAGTTAAAATCTAAAAATTTAAAACTGAAACTAGGAACCAGTAAGAAGACAGCTGACAACTCTCAACTCATCTTAGAAGAAAATGTAGGTAGACTAAAGGATGAGTTCTATAAGAAAGATGAACAGATAAGAGTGTTGAAAGAGGAACTTGGTAAGTTTAAGCATGAACTGGACAGAACATGCAAATGGTATAAATCCTCTGATGCTTTAACATGGCTTCAGGAAAATCACAGTAGAAACAGAAAAGGACTTGGCTTTGGGAGTCAACTGCCTAAATGGGATCCCAAAAGAAAGTACATCACACTTCCTGAGAACAAAATTTGTACCCACTGTGGTAAGACTGGTCACTATAAAATTGAATGCAATGCAAAAGAGCAGGCCAGTCAAAAGAATAAAAGTTTTGTTCAAAATAAAAATTGGTTACCAAATTGGGCAAAAAGGGACTTAATTCATCATTTCTCTTATAGAAAGGGACCCAAACTAGTTTGGGTTCCTAAGAATAACCCCTGATTTTCTTTTTTAGGTTCAAGTGAAAGGGAGCAGTCAAATATGGTACATGGATAGTGGCTGCTCAAAACACATGACAGGGAACAAGGAACAGTTCCTTTCACTTGAAAACCTCAAAGGAGGAAATGTCTCCTTTGGAAATGGGAAGAAAGGTGAAATTATTGGGGTTGGTAAGGTAGGTAAGGATGACACACGTTCCATTGAGAATGTTTACTTGATAGATGGATTGATATATAGCCTAATAAGTGTGTCACAACTGTGTGACAGAGGTAACATGGTTGCATTCACTTCTACAAAATGCTTTGTAATTAATCTTATCACTGACAAAATTATTTTGTAGGGAAAGAGAGTGAATAATATCTATATCATAGATCTATTCACTCTATCAGAAAATGAACTAACGTGTTTAAGTGTGCTGGACAGTGATCCCCTCCTTTGGCACA
Source organism: Nicotiana knightiana (assembly GCA_005239525.1). Taxonomy (NCBI): domain Eukaryota; kingdom Viridiplantae; phylum Streptophyta; class Magnoliopsida; order Solanales; family Solanaceae; genus Nicotiana; species Nicotiana knightiana. The sequence goes on along the minus strand of ML404169.1, from coordinate 10,232 downwards.
AAAGACTTGGCCATGCTAGTTTAAATCAACTCAACAAACTAGTCTCCAAGGACCTAGTGATCGGTCTCCCTAACATTAAGTTCAAGGAAGACAAAGTTTGTAAGGCTTGTGCAAGGGGGAAGTAGGTAAGATCATCTTTCAAAAGCAAGAAAATGGTAAGTACCACCAGGACGATGGAACTGGTCCATATGGACCTATGTGGTCCTATGAGAACATTAAGCAGAGGTGGTAAGAGATATGTAATGGTGCTTGTTAATGACTATTCTAGATTTACCTGGACATTGTTTCTAATATCTAAAGATGAAGCATTTGACATGTTTACTTCTTTTGTTAGAAAAATACAGAAACAATTAGGAAATCAACTTGCATCAATTATGTCTGATCATGGCACTGAATTTGAAAATGCCAAATTTGCTGAATTTTGTGATGAGCATGGCATAGATCATAACTTTTATGCCCCTAGACTCCACAACAAAATGGAGTGGTTGAGAGAAAAAATAGGACATTTGAAGATATGGCCAGGGCCATGCTTCTTTCTGGTAAACTACCTTATAGCTTCTGGGCAGAAGCTGTAAACACTGCATGCTATATCATAAATAGGTGCATGACTAGATCACTTGTAGAGAAGACTCACTATGAGTTACTTAAAGGGCGAAAGCCCAATATATCCCATCTTAGGGATTTTGGCTGTAAGTGCTTTGTGCACAACAATGGCAAGGACTCCCTAGGTAAGTTTGATCCCAGAAGTGATGAGGGAGTATTCTTGGGATATTCCTCACATAGTAATGCTTATAAAGTGTATAACAAAATAACTATGTGTGTTGAAGAGAATGTACATGTTGTTTTTGATGAAACTATCATTCTCTTTGAGAGACAGGAATAAGTAGATGAAGAAATTGGGCTGGTCATAAACTCAGACCAAACTGGAGCAACACTGGAGGAAGAAATAGGTGATGGAACAGGTTCATCCATCCCAGGCAACATGCCAGGGGGAACTGAGCAACAAACAAATTTCCAAACCTCATTGGAACATGTTCCTCAGCAACAAGACACTGTAGGATCTTCAAGTAATACCCAGTTGGTTATAAAACCACACAGATATCAAAGCGCACACCCCATTGGGAACATTATAACTGATCCAACATCTAGAATCAGAACCAGATCCTCTTTGAAAAATCTGTGTGCGTTTGATGCTTTTCTATCCTTGATTGAACCTAAAAATATTGTTGCATCTTTGCAGGATGCAGATTGGGTAAATGCAATGCAAGAAGAACTCAACCAATTTGAAATGAGTCAAGATTGACATCTGGTACCTAGACCCTTTGATAGATCAGTGATTGGTACAAAGTGGGTATTCAGAAACAAACTTGATGAAGATGGAACAGTTACAAGAAACAAGAAAAGATTGGTGGTTCAAGGATACAGTCAGGAGGAAGGAATAGACTATTATGAAACCTTTGCTCTTGTGGCAAGGTTGGAAGCAATTAGGTTCCTCATAGCCTTTATTGCTTACATGAAATTCACCCTTCACCAGATGGATGTCAAGAGTTCCTTCCTGAATGGCTATCTCAAGGAAGAAGTATTTTTAAAGCAACCTCCANCCTGCTGGAACATGACTACAAGAGAGGTAAAATTGATAGCACCTTATTCTTGAAGGAAAAAGGTAAAGATCTCTTGGTAGTGCAGATATATGTAGATGACATAATCTTTGGGGCAACTTCTGAAAAGCAAAGTAAGGAATTTTTTAAACTAATGGGCAGTGAATTTGAAATGAGAATGATAGGTGAGCTTAACTTCATTTTAGGCTTACAAATTAAACAAAATTCAAATGGAACTATGATCCATCAGTAAAAATATGTGAAAGAATTGCTTAAAAGATTTAAAATGGAAGACTCAAAGGAAATTGACACTCCTATTGCAACAGCCACAAAACTAGATGTAGATGAACCTAGTTCATCTATCGATCAAAAGTTTTATAGAGGAATGATTGGTTCATTATTGTATATTACTGCCAGTAGACCTGACATTGTCTTCAGTGTAGGGCTTTGTGCAAGATTTCAGGCTAATCCAAAGGAATCACACTTAACTGCAATGAAGAGAATCTTGGGATACCTTAAAGGCACCACAAACCTCTGTCTTTGGTATCCTAAAGGTAGTAATTTTGATCTTGTGGGATATGATGATGCTGACTATGCAAGCTGTTTGGTAGATAGAAAGAGCACCTCAGGTATGGCACACTTTCTGGGCTCATGTCTTGTGTCTTGGGCCACTAAGAAACAAAATTCAGTAGCTCTATCTACTGTTGAGGTTGAGTACGTGGTTGCAGCCTCATGTTGTGCTCAGTTACTATGGTTAAGCAACAACTTATGGACTTTGGCATAGAGGTTGGATGCATTCCTATCTTCTGTGATAACACTAGTGCTATTAGTATGACAAAGAACCCCGTCCATCATAAAAGAACAAAGCACATAGATGTTAGTCACCATTTCCTAAGAGACAACTATGAGAAGGGAATGATCTCTATTGAATTATGTGCTACTGACAAACAAATTGCTGACATCTTTACTAAGGCACTAAGTAGAGAGCATTTTGAGAGAAACATGTTAGAATTAGGGATGATTAAGATCACCTAATTGAACCAATTCAAAACAAAAATGAAAAAAAGCGGAGGAAATTTTTTTTTGGCTAGGAATTCTGAATGGTGTAAATAATCAGAATAATCGTTGCTCAGTCTCATGCCTTAAAACACATACTCTCTTTCCATGTGTTAATATGACTCCTTGGTTACTAATGATGTTTTTCTATTTTTGTAAATTGAGGCTTAATCAAGAGTTTCTAACAAGATGAACCTGGTTCATCGTTGTTGGTTCATCTGATAGACTAGGTATGTGCTCATCACTATACACATATTGAAATATCAATAGTTACTCATGAGCAGGACTCTATCTATAATAAGCTTTTACAAAATCTAGTACCTATCCCAAATTCGAACCAGTTCCAAACAGTCAAACCAAATTAAAATGGCCTATTATAGGGTAGTCATAACCGTCACTTATCACCTGACACTCCTGAACCGATTTGACTCCCACTTGACCAAAATTACCCCCATTTTGTATTTATTAACCAAGCCTTTAAAAACCCATCATCACTTCTCTAATCCTTCACCCTTTTTTTCCTAAATCCACAACCGTCGAAACCCTTTCAAACTTCTACTCAAACACCTTGATCCTGATTTTCTTTAATCATCACCATGGCTAACACTCCATCTCCTGCTTCATCCTCCTCAATCACACCTGACTACAGTATCACGCTTGAAGATACTGGTTCCACCCCATCTCAATCAAATTCTTCCACTCCATCTCAATCGCATCCCACCACCCCTCAAAACAACAATGTTCCGTCTCCTCCAATCACTCTCGTTGTACAACCAAGCCCCAATCCAGAACCCAGGAGAGGGCGTGTGAAAATGCTCGCCAGAAAGACTGTGGCCTCTGGCTCTCTATCTAGGAAATTGAACGCAAAGCTTCAAGCTAGCCAGGTCCAAGAATCTGAGAATTCCAATGACTCTTTCAAGTGCGTCACTGAGGGGGAAGAAACTAGTTCTTCTGGTTCTGAACAGGTAACATCTAAAATTGGGTCTGAGCCAGTCACTTCTGAAAATAGTTTTGTTTTAATTGGGTTTGTAGTGGATGTGGAGATTCCTGATAGGAGAAGAAAATATGGTAAAAATAACTTTGAGAGAGAGGTAAAAAGAAGTACTGTGAGGGGAACAGGGGAAGGAGGCACTCCATTGGAAATTTGTGGGACTGTCCCAGTGGTTGTTGAAGAAGGTGCCAAGGATTTAGGGGGAAGTAATTCTAAAGAGGATGCAGAGGGGATGGAAAATCTTCAACATGCAACCGATGAACCTGGTTCATCCATTGAAGAAACTTTGGCTGATCTTATGAGAAAATTAGGGGAGAGATATAAACCCAAAAAGAAGAAGACACCCAAGGCCAAGAAATCTGCTCCTCTAGTGGAAAGCAAGAAGATAAAATCCACTCCCTCTACTAATGCTTCCATTCCTAGAGGTCTCACTACAAGGAGTGCAATTAGGCAGAGTGAAGAGGAGTTGCAGAAAGCTTTAAGGGAGAGTAGGAGAAAGAAAGCTGAAAAGGGGAAGGCAAAAGTGTTTGAGCCCGCAGAGGTTGTTGATGTTGAGGAGATGGATCTGGTCCATCAAGAGGAACAAATGGTAGAAGTTGAGATTGAGACACCCAAACCAAAGAAGGCCAATAATTCTTCCAAGAAGTCAGCATCTGTGTCTGCTACACCCTTGACTGTTGCTAGGAGGACTAGGTCCACAAAGAAATCAAAGAAGGATCAGTTTGATGATGAGTGGAGTGGTGAAGAAGCAGAGGAGTCCGGTGGAGAGACAGACAAATTGACAAAATTTGGGAAGCGCACGATACTGAACGGAAGGTTGTTGAAGGATCTTAAAGAATCTGGCATGATTTACCTTGTGGACACTCTGGACGTACAGGGCTGGAAGGACATGGTCCTTCAACTAGAAGGCAGGCTGGCCAGGAGTGAGATTGTCGAGTTCATGGCAAATGCAGAAGTCTAGGATGGCAGGGTCTCCATTCAGGTAAATGGGGTTAAGATCTCCTTTTATGCCAAAGAGCTGGGTGAGANAAGGCAGAGGTGGCCCAGCTTGGATGGCCTTCCTTCTGCACTGCAAATCACCAGGAGGTTCAGTGATAATGCTGAAGAAGTGGAACCAAGGGTTGTGTTCAAAAGTGAGATGACACCTCAACACAAAGTGGTTTTTGAGTTTGTCAATAAATGCATACTGCCCAGGTAAGAGAGGAGGCACATAGCAAACTATATGGATTTAACTCTCATGGAGTGCCTGGACAGTGGAAGGAAAATTAACTGGCCCTCTTTCATTATTCAGTTGTTGGACAGGGTGGTAAATGGCACAAGGGCTCATGCTATCCCATATGGGTTCATCCTAACGACTGTGCTGGCTCACTTCAAAGTGCCCGTGAAGAAAGAAGAAATGGCCACTGTCAAGGACCATTTTGGGAAGAACATGCTTCTGACATGTGACTATGTTGTGAATGTTCCTAAAGATAAACCTGGTTCATCAAGGAAAACGCATGTGAATAGCATGGTCAGGGCGCTTGTACATGAAGGTGGGGTTAAGGATGCTGAAATCCTTCGCCTGAAGACCCGCCTTACAGAGGTTGAGGCTGAGCAGGATGCTCTCATATCTGAACTGGCAAATGAAAAGGAAAAGAATGCAGGGATTCTTCAACAAATGTTCTCTCTTCCCCAATCAAATAACCCAACCTCCACCCCTTCCCAGCCTTAGGTGTCCAGTGTCGTCCCTCACCCCTCTATGACCCAGTTCGGGATTTTTTTGCTATCTTTTGCTCATGATTGTAATTGCTTTTATTTCTTTATGTGTTTAGTGCCTGAACTATGCTCTTAACAATGAACTGTGATGTTTTTTCTCTTTCCTATTTTGTATCACTTTCCTTGATAGTTTATATCCTTGATTTACTATTGATGATTAATCCATGTTTGCACTTGCAGTTGCCTTAGTGGCCATGAGTAATTATTATAAATCTGGTAATTCTAACACTTTGCAACTTTTCGATGATGCCAAAAGGGGGAAGATGTGCTATATTGAATATTGTGATGTTTATAACCTAATGAACCTGGTTCTTTATGATAAATGCTTAATACTATAAAAAGTGTCAATGTTGGATTAAAGTGATTACAGGCCGAAGCACAGAATTTGTCATCATCAAAAAGGGAGAATTTTTTGGATCAAGAATCTGAATAGTTTTGAAGATTGACAAATGAACTCAGAGTTGAACCAGGTCCATCACTGGAAACATAGACATGCAGAGTTAAAGGCACGTGAGGTGATCACAAATAGGAGATAAGCACAATCAGTGATATGAAGATATATCTCCTGATCGAAAAGGTTGTAAATTGATAGGGAGATGGACTCCTTATTCAGTAAGGACAGAATCAAGATAGGAGAGGATCTAGGGAGTTGAGATCAACTAGAACTCTTCCACCAAGGAAGAGTTGCACCCAAATTCTAGTATATCTCTTTTTCTACTTTTCATATATATTGTCAAGTGTTCTTATTGAACAGGCGCACACAAACATAGAAGCAAAACAAGAATTGAGAACAAAATTACCAAAGCAATTTTGTAAGCAATTCGTGTGAGAATTTCCTCTGCGACTCTGAAGCTACTTGAACCAGCTAGAAGAACCAGTTCCATCTGTTGTCTTTTAGTCTAGTTTATTTGTAGTAGGTGATTACAAAGTGTATCTTTCAGCTTTATCTAGAAGCAATTGTAATAGGTACTGAGTATTCAAGTTAGAGCTAACTTGAAGCTCATCGCAAATAGCTAGAGGCTAGTTTGCCACAAGGGGATTAGAGTTAGTTCTTAGGTTTACAAAAGAGTTTATTTTGTAAATGATGTTTGGCTCATTGATTCAGTGAAGAGTTTGGGAAAATCCTACTGGGAAGGAGGTCGTGGTTTTTTCACCTTTTGAGCCAGGTGTTTTCCACGTAAAATTATTGTGTTCCTTTATTTTATACAATTATTATTCCACAAACTGTAGGAGTTGGAACACATAGAAGAACATGGTCCTTCTANCTACCACCCCCACCCTCGTGTGTGGTATTGACATAGATAAATAACAATAGCACTTTTCAAAAAGGAAAATAGTCTTAGAGTTGTTATTAAAGTCAAAGTACTCAATTTCTTTATCACAGTACACGTAGGAATTGGACATTTTCCCTTGAATTTGTTGTCCCCTATTAAATAGGATTCCATTTTTTTCGTACAGATTTGAAGCTTATCTTTCATGTTTGAATTTGTCTCGAAGTTTGAAATTTATCCAAGTCCATGTTGAAGTTAAATTGTTGATGCCGCCTAGTACTGATCCCACATCGGTATTGTACTTTCAACAACCACCATGTGACGTCTATAAATACAGTATAATCTTTACTCAATTAGCATCACTTTCAGTGTTTTCAAACCACTTTGAGTCTAATTTTGACGATTTTTAAGTATTGACGCGAAGGTAATTTCTTCTTTTTTTCTTGTACTTTTTTTTCTCTTTTTTTCTTTTTAGACAGTGTAAGTAACTTCGTCAAACTACGAAGTACTTTAGGAATTCGAGACAAAGACCTTTAAAATTTATGGCGGAGGCCCTTACAATTCGCGCAAAGATCCTTAAAAGCTCACGGTCATGATCTCTAAAAGTTCACGGTGAAGGCATTTCTTGTGGCGAAGACCCTTAAAAGTTCGTATAAAGATCCTTAAAAGCTCGTGAAGACCTTTAAAATTTGCGGTGTAAAACCACAAAAGTTCACGATGAATACTTTTTTAAAATTTGTGGCAAAGACCCTTAAAAGTTCGCATAAAGATCCTAACAAACCTGTGAAGACCTTTAAAAGCACGTAATGAAGGATCTTAAAAATTCGTGGCAGAAATCTTTTAAAGTAGGCGGTGGGGATTCTTTAAAGTTTGCCGCGAGTGCCTTCACAAGCACCTTTGAAAGTTTGAAACATACACCTTTTAAAAGTTCGGAACGAAGAACTTAAAAACCTGAATGCCTTTAAAAGTTCTAGCGAACACCTTTAAAAGATTGCAACGAAAACCTTTTTAAAAAAGTCCGACACAGACATCCCCTCTCTTCTTCTTTTTTATGTCTGATGCGATTTTTTTTTTTTTACTTATCCATGCTCTCTTTCAAGATTGTGATTGTTATTCTTCCCTTTTGACTTAGGTGCTTTTTTTTTATGCAGCTTGAACATGGTTTACTTCAGAGACTTAGCACCCCCTTCCTCCACATCCAAGTACCTTGTAATTTCAGAGCACAAGGATAGTAAAACGGAGACCATATTACTAGTTGATACACCACTGATCGGCTTATATGCAGCTTCATGGACATCCTTGCAAAATCCATTTCGTTTGATAGATTGGACCTTTGAAAACACCAAACGTAAATTCAAGACATGGACTCTTCGTTCCCCTAATCACAAAGTTAAAAATGTGGCAAGTTCCCTCCCATGCTTAGGACGACGAATCCTCAAAGGAGAAGTATACTGGAGTGATTCCTTAACTTTTGGTGGCGAATTTCCTTATATCCCCGGCTATTGGGAGTGGATCGGAGATATCCTTAGTAGGAACCATATGAGCATTGAGGCCCACCAATATTTATGATGATGTCTATGCCTCATTGTTTACTTATGATCATTCTACAAGTATCATGCAAGTCTTTTGTGAGGCTTGGTGTCCACTAACAAACACGTTACTTACCCCAGTTGGAGAGTTATCCATATCCCTTTGAGATTTGTGCACTATTGGGGGTCTTCCTTTAATGGGGTCTCCTTATGAGGAAGTTATTCCAAATACTCGAGAACTTATAAGTGCTTACGACAAGGATAAAATGTTCCTTCCACAAGCCTGTCAGCAATTGCTTGATGCCTATCACCAACTCCGATAGGAAAACGCTAAAAATCATAAAGTCCCTGTAAGAAGATGGATAGAGTTTTGGAGCAAAAAGGTTTTAAAGTATGAACAACCTCCAGCGAGAAAAGAAAAGAAGTCAGCTCGTCCCAAATCAACACACAACCCTACTGGAGCCATAGGTAAAATGGTCAATTGGTCAGAAGTTGAAGATGCATTATTTGTGGAAGTGACAAGAAAGACGAAGTATACTTTGCTGCTTTTTTATCATGTTGGTTATGTGTCTTTGCACTCCCTACAAAAGAAGGCGACTTTATTCGGCCTGAGACTTTCAAGATTGTAGGCCTTCTAGCGTGTGAGAAAAGAATTAACCTCGTCGTTCCAGTCTTATCTAGCATTTATAGGGGATTAAACACAATTTCAAATGTCTCACCACTCGATTCTTCTAGAGTTTAATTTCCAATTCATTATGTGTGTACCGTTGGTTGGCCTGCTACTTCAAGACTCATTTTGCTCTAACGAATAGGCCGGCTACTCCTTTGATGGACATATACTCAGGTGAGGGATCATCGAGATACTTTGGGAATGATGACGTGAGAAAACGTATTCATGGGGGAGGAAGTACCGTATGGACTTCCATAATGCCAAGAAATCCTCATACGTATTATCATGATGATGGAAACGAGGAAGAGTCCGAGTCAAATTATTTTATGAGTATTCGCTCGAATTACCTTCCTTTGAGAAATGGATCGACCTTCATCGTGGAGCCTTATAGCCCTCATCATTTTAGTCGTCAATTTGATTTTTATCAAGACATCCCCGGTTGCTTGGATCAAGATTTTTGTGAGTGCTCTTTAGACAAAGGATTGGAACTTTTACGAATTTGTGTTTTGTCTAAAAGTAGTCAAATGCCACATTTCCCCCTATTATGCCCAAGATGAAGAAGCATGTCTCGTCCGATTATAAGTCTTGGTGGGAAAGAGTGCATGCACACTTCCTTGAAAACCACTTGCTATCTTTGGTGAATACCGCTGGGCCAGTTACTACTACGCCTTCAGAGATCACGCCTCAAGAGCATAACAGGAGGGCAAGCCTCCTACTTTAATATCCAAAGTGGTTGTACCATGCGACGTCAAGGGACCACCATATAAAGAAGTTCAAAACAAGGTCCTTGTTCAGGCCCGTCAAGCCAACGATGGTTCCTTTCCATTAGGTATATTGTTCCTACCTCCAACAAACGTCCGTCCCAAAATGAGAGTAATAGTAGTCATGGAGATTAAAACTTCAAGCGGGTGAAGCCATATTCTAACAAACAAGGAGATGCTAATTGGGGTGTATTCGAGATTACTGATAGCATCGGAAGTGCTTCAAGGACTTTGACGACTATCAAAGAGGTAACGATTAAAACCTTCATATTATTTTATAATATCCAAGTAGTTTAACTGATCATATATCTTTTTCTATGCAGGCAAATGTTGTTCACATTTCAATGGTGTCCACCAAAGCAAGCCCCAAGGTAGTAGCGAATCTGTCGCGGAGCCAGACTCGAGGAAATCACTTCCAATAGCTAAGTCAGACCTAGAGGCAACTTCCATTCCTAGTCTTGGAGTGAAATCAGGGCCTAATTTTCACCAACAATCAGCACCAACCATGTCTATCTTTGATGGAAAAAAGGTTGTCTTGACTCTTCGCAAGGATTTCATTATAAATGCCTGGGCTAAAATTCATGCCAAACTCAAGGACCTT
>ML404165.1:3478-18729 GCA_005239525.1 Nicotiana knightiana | reverse complement strand
GGTTGTGCCCAGTCGTATAAAGGAGCTTCAGCGACTGGGTCCACCACATCATCCCCATGATTATTCCGGTTATGTTGATCTTCCATGTCTGTTTCAATTGGTTCAATTTGTGATTGATGTTTGCTTTTTCGGTTGGTTCGGTTTATGGTCCTGAAAACTTTCTCAGGGTCTGATAAGGCTTCAATCACTTCACCAGTCCTCGATGAGTTTCTAGGCATGCACCTGCAACACTTAGCAAACGTTAAACGTTCAATGTGAAAACGAAAATTTTAAAGAAAATTGACTATGTTTCAGAATTTTGTATTTCTTTCAACTCAATTGATAATACCGTTAATTCCCCGGCAACGGCGCCAAAATTTGATCACGCTCAACTATGTCTTATAGAAAGACTAAACGGGCGCTGCAAATATAATCTGGGGTATTACACCCAAAGTCGATCCCACAGAGAATTGTACGTATCAATTGAGTCTATAAAATACTAAACTAGTGTTTAATCAATTTTCTCAAGACTTTTGAATATAAATTTGTGTTGTTTAACTAATTCTACTAACAAAATAATAAACTAGTAATTGACTAACAATTTAATGTAAACAATGATAATAAAGGTCTAAGGTTATGGTTTCCCCCGTTGGTGAATTCTTTCTCGGATACTTCTTATAGCTTGATTAATCGTCTCTATCAATCATGAACACTCTATCTACCATAAATCTCTCTCAAGTAATTATGATAATTTACTAGACGCACTCTCTCAAGTTACGCTAGCTAGATTGCATTACAGTTCACTTTAGATTGCACCCGAGGTATCGTTATCTCTAATCCAACCTCTAAACCCTCGGTTATGACTTTCGTCTATACTCTGGGAGTGGTGTTGTTCAAACAATTACCTAAATATGCACTCTCTCTCAAGTAGATACATACTAAATAGGCACAGCTAATTGATGGCCATTCAATTAACTACAATAAGAACGTAGTTGAACAAATAGAAAATAATCAATCAAAATATATTAATATCAAAAGAAATTCTTCCCCAACGGGTTCTACCAAAACCCTAGATTAAAACTTATATACTCATGTCTAAACGAAACAAAACTACAAACAATTGCATAATTGAAATATAAAGTAAGAAATACTAGATTGTAGAAATCGTGTTCTTGCACTTCAATGGAATTTTCTTCTTGTCTACTTTGATCCACGAAAATCCCCTTTTAATTGTGTTTTAGGAGTCTATTTATAGGCTTAGGGTGAACCCTAACCGTGTAGGAGACTTCTATTTCAACCGGGAAACATTTAACTCGTCAAACTCGGATTTGGGCGAAACTGGGGAACTCTGGCGTTTGGGCTCTAACGCCCCCCTAACGTCGGGGGGGCCTGGCGTTATGGCCCTAACGCCCCCCTAACTCCAGGGGGGGCCAGGCTTTATGGGGAAAACGCCCCCCTAACGCCAGGGGGTGCCAGGCTTTAGGGGGCAAACACCCGGCTATCGCCCGGGCGTCTCCTTTTGCGTATTTTTGACGTATTTGCATCCCTTTAGTTCCGTTTCCATCTCCAATTCACCTACACATGAAAGAAACTCCATTAAGCACATAACAAGTGTAATTTTATCATTAATGCGCATAAAATGTAAGGTATATCACATGTTAAACTATACAATTTAGTCTCGCATCAATTGGCTAGTTTCCTGGCTATTGTGACTAAGTTGGGTTCATGGCAAGGTTTCGGTTTGAGTATAACCAGTGGGCCATCTCCTGCATGATGATTTTGGATCGTGTGTCTCGTGTGAGGTTTCTATTCGGTGGAGTGAAAATGTGATCATTTTAGAGCATTTGGGGAAGTTGTTTGACTATTGCAATGATGGGTAAGCCCTTGGCAGAGTCTTCGGGGCGTTCTATGACCAGTACCGTATGCGTTTTTGAAGTATTCAGCTAAATAGTCGTGCGGGATCGAGGTATGATGTAAATATATGGTACTTTGGGGTCCGGTGAGGTGATCTATGGCTTCCGATCTAAATGGTGGAGTTTACTAAAGACGATCAGATTGTAGGGTCCTGGGCCGTATCAATTTTTGGACCGGGAAATTGCTTGGTTATTTCATTTAATGGGCATATGTCGGTGTAGCACGAGTTGATTGATGCGTATGATCTATGTATTGAAGATCAGAGTAAGATGGGTGTTTATCGAGAAGGTTCTGACAAGTTCTAGGTCTTATGTACCTTTTAAGGGCTTTTGGATTCGTCTGCGGGTGGGCTTGAAAATGGAAGTGGATGTTTTTGCAGGTACGAGATCTATAATGCTTATGGTTCAAAGTTGACTGTGGTACTATCATAGTGTCGCGAAATTATCATGTTAAAAGCAATACACCACATGGGGTTGGAATGTTGCAGGTACAAGGTTGCAGTTACTTCTGAAGGGAAGGATATGAGTTCTTGATGGTACGGGCGATTTTCGGTGTTTAAGGTCTTGCTGACACTATGTGTTTTCATCGGAGCGCCTGTTGGAAGATACATTGTGTTTTTATTTATGGGTGCATTTACGAAGGATGATGTAGTATGAGTTACGTATCGGCTATTTGAGTAGCGGGGTTGACAGTGCGTATGAAAATTTTGGCATTTGTGAGGCTCAGAGGTTGTGTGTTCTTGTTGGCGGACTATTCGTTGATTGCGAGTTGTGAAAGAGTGTAGAAGATTGGATGATTAATGGGGTGTTATGGAAAGGTTGCTATAGACTTTTGGAAGGTTTATTACTAGTTTGAGGATGATCGGGATTTGGTTTGGGGATTATTTTAAGCCCAGTGAGGGTGTGTATTCTGTATCAGGTTGGATTTGCTTGATCTTCCGCAGTTGATGCCACATGTATATCATCGAGTGGAGTGGAAGTTATTCACGCCTTGGTTTATGTTATAAGTTTCTCTCTTGTGCTATGACGGGTTGTGAGGGTTACATGATTCTTCGCATGCATATTATGATTCAGTTTAGGCCTCATGGCATTATGGCGAGGTGGCCCTTGTGATGTTGATTTGCTTATTGCACCATAGTTGTGCTTGACTTTCTCAGTATAGTTTGTTCCTAATGATTTTCCCCACATTGATATTTTGTACACTCTGTTTTGCTTGATGTTGACGCACATGTGATCAGTGAGCCCGAGTATTATGGCTCGATGGGTACCTTGTATGGATTGATATGATGGGATCGGGTTGCACGCTGCAACGGTACAATGATTAAATGTGGCTCCTTATTTCTATTTCGTGTGTTTTGCTTTCACCTTGTTAAGAATAGTTCATAATAAAATGCTAAAATTTCCCTGTTTGTTTAACTTGCTTAGTAGTTTTCTTATTTAGTTTTTTTATTGTTATCTATCATGTTTGAATTATTACTTGCTAGTGTACGGAACCGGGTGGTGGGGGGCTACATATGATTACTGTTGATACTGGTCGGTGTGGTTGCTTGTGTTGGCTGAAATGAGGTTTCTAGATATGATATTTGCGTTATTGTATTATGATGAGGAAGGTTTGGAAGAATAACACTGTAGTTTATTGAGGATTTGGACAATGGCCCTGGTCATGAGTTTCTTGGCTTATTGATCAGATGAGTGGTTAAGCGGGTATGCTTGTTTCTTTCATAACCCGTAGGATATGAAGGGTTTGAAGGAGGATCTAATCGATATGAGATTTGATATCGGCGTCGGATTTGCATTGGGCGGTAATGGTGGTGAATAGTCCCTACTGTGAGTGTCATGATTTGGTACAACTGGTTCAGACTTATACAGTATGCGGCTTTGGGATTCGGGTCTTATAATGAATTCTAGATGATAGAGATTGAGTTCTAAGGTTTAAGGACCAAGGTCGAAATAAGGATCTCTAGTTATGTTGTGTTGGAAGGCTTATTTTGATCAAGGTGATGTGGGATCGCCCCGTGTTTATGCTTGGTAAGGTTGCACCATGATTTGGTAGCTTTGGAAAGACTCCTGGCACGTTCGAGAACGAACGTGTGTTTAAGTGGTGGAGGGTGTGATGACTCGACAGGTCGTTTGGAGTATCTGCACTTCGCTCGGTATTCTAAAGGCTCGAGTATCATCGTGTTATGTTATGGGACTTGTTGGTATGTTTGGACGTGGTCTCGAGGAGCTCATGTGAGTTTCAGATAGGTTTGGGCTGTGTTGCGCTCGTTTTTCTTATGTTTTGATGTCGTTTCTTCAAGCATGAATGGTACCACATACCACATTAAGTAATTAATCTCTGATTTCTGTTTTGATTGAAGCATTAGATCCGGATCGTAATTCCGGAGCCATAGAAAAAGGAATCATCAAATTTGGACATTGTATGAGGAATTTATGGTCATTTTACTAAACATTAGGTTGCTAGATTTTTTTCAGATTAATTATGAAATTACCACTGACAGCGTATTTAAAAGTCTACACTATTTGCAAATATTAAAAACTAAATATCTCATTCATTATAAGGTCAAATTGAGTGATTCAAAAGCCTAACTTGACTAAGATTTCACAAGAAATTCATTGGAGGCATAAAAACTGAGTTTCGGGATCGTTTGACAGGAGAAACGAGGCAGAATAGCTGAAAGAAAAATATATATAACAAGGGTTTGTTCATTCGGTCATATTTTGAGTTGGGGAGCTCGGATTTGGGCGATTTTGGAGGCGATTTTTACCATATGGATTGGGGTAAGGGTTCTCTACTCGGTTTTGGTTATATTTCATGAATCCATATTCGTTTTTAGGATTTGATTGATGATTTCAAAGTGAAATTTGGGGGGTTTTGCCTAAAGTTTCATAATATGAATTTTTGAATTTTGAACATCGATTTGGAGTCAGAATTGAGTGAAACTAGTATAGTTGGACTTGTAATCGAATGGGTTGTCATATTTTGTGAGTTTTATCGGGTTTTGAGGCGTGGTCCCAGGTGTGATTTTTGCCCAGATTTGGGATTTGATTTAGGATTCAATCTTTATCATTCGGAATTATTCCCTCGGGCTTTATTTGATGTATTTGAGTTTATTTTGGCTAGTTTTGAAACGTTCGGAGATCACTATGTGCATGATGGAATTTTTGGAGCATCGCTTGGCTTGCTCAATATTATAATTGACTTTTTCGAGATAAGTGTTTTTCCTAACTTTGTTGAGGGAATTTTTCCTCTTCTTTGTCATTGTTTGCTACTTGCGGGGGTGATACATATATGAGGTGACGAGCATATATGTATGTGCAGGGGTTAATCATGCCCGTGGGGTAGATTGTGCTATAATTGTATTTTGTAGAATTTCCGTAACTCCCTTGATTCATGCCTTACTTGTTTTACCGATATGAAGAACGTAGTATAAGATGTTAGTAATCAAGACTTAGCCTAATATAACTTGATCAATTTGATGGAAATTATTAGAATACATAGATGTGTCAAACTCAGGCATCTCTATGCATAGTCATTAATATGTTGCTATGGTCGATATTTTGAGGTGCTAGATTACATGTTTGTGTTGTTGATAAATCGTGGGAATTGTGGAAGTACTTGAATTATATAGCCTTGAGAATTCAATGAATTATTGTTGGTTTGGAAAGTAGTGACTGAGAAAATGTTTTGTAATATTCATTTGACACTCTCCTCGATGTTATTTATTCTTCCTATCTGGTTACTTTATTGAAATTTATATGCTTGGTGAGGAAGAGTGTAAAGCACGAAGGGTGATGCCGTGCCATTGTTTATATTCATTATTATGTGAGGAAGAGTGTAAAGCACGAAGGGTGATGTCGTGCCATTATTTATATCATTATTAGGAGAGGAAGAGTGTAAAGCAGGAAGGGTGATGTCGTGCCATTGTTTATATTCATTATTATATGAGGAAGAGTGTAAAGCACGAAGGGTGATGCCATGCCATTTCATATACATTATCATGTGAGGAAAGAGCATAAAGCACGAATGGTGATTCGTGTCATTTTATTTACATTGTTATGCCTTTAATATTGTGAGGTCATGGATAGAAAGGTTTTCGATGCAGGTGAGGATGAGGGACATGCATTATGATGTAATATCTGTCTTCCGTGTATACATTTCCACCTTTACCTTGAGTTTTCATTGTCGCCATTATATATTTGTGTGATATGTCGTTATTGCCCCGTACTTGATCTCTATCTCACTTGTTGTTGTGTTGTCCATGTCTTTTACTTGCTTAACCTGCATATGACATGCCTATTTCCTACTTTTATAATTACACTCGTGTTGTATTTATTCTGTTGCACCTTAGTGTAAGGCTTCCACCATGCTAGTCCTCCATGCCCGTACTTGCTAACTTGTAAAGATCATGTGTTTCCTTCTTGTTTGCTATATTTGTAATTAGGCCTCCATCATATTAGTTAATTTAAATTGTAACCCCCTTTTTCCTAATTGTGGTCATTACCTCTGTGATCCCTGCTTAGTCTGTTACTGAGGTTCTTCTGTACATTCTCGTTTATTGCTACTGCTTACATATTCCCTTCTTTGTCATTTCTATTGTCGGTATTTCTATCATTTGGTTGGTACTGTTTTACGCATATATGGTGAGGATGAGATAAATGCACGAAGTGTGTTGCCGTGCCATTAGAATTTCTGTCTTGACTACTTTATCACACTATGAAAGTATATGAGCTGATTTTCGTGGTTCGTGGGCTTTCGTTCTAAGGAAAGGGCCGGTTGAGATGTTGGAAACTGTTAAATTATGATGCTTTCTGATACTCTTTTATTTCCTATTACAGTCACATTGTGTACTTTATTCTATTATTCTGTCTTTTAATCCTATTTCCGGTTTACATTATAGTGTTTATTAATGAGTATCTTTTAACTAAAAATCTCGTCACTACTTCGACGGGGTTAGTCAAGATACCTACCAGTACATGGGATCGGTTGTACTGATACTGCACTTCTGCACACTCTGTGCAGACTATTGGAGTGGAGCTGCTGAAGAAGTTGGGGGCTGGCCTGAAGATGTTCCTGTATTCTGTATAGAAGCTGCCACTTGTCCTTGGTAGTTTTAGACATTATTAATCTGTTCATGTAGTTTTCAAACAGAACGTGTATTTATTCATACCAGATTTATATATTCTAAGTTTTAGAAGCTCATGATTCATACTACCAGTTCTTGGGCAAATTTGTAAAAGTTCACATAAATCCTAATTTAATTTTCTATAAGTTTATTTGGTTGGTTTCTTTGTTAATTGGCTTACCTAGCGGGTCAAGTTAGGTGCCATCATGACCGGTGATTTTTGGGTCGTGACATATTATATAGCTTAAATACAATATTTTAATATAATATTTATATAATTATTAAATAATGCTTAACTTGAAGAACATAGTTTACTAGATCATCACCAAAGAATAAAATAAAAATATATTCAAGGAAAGTATACGAGCACACAAAATTCATTCAAAGCAAAAAAATTAAATATGCACTATTAAATTTCTTATTGTAATTATACAAAATAATTCATGTACAACTAATGTTATTTGAGAAATTTTTTGAAGAATCATAATAAAAGCATAGCTAATTAACTTTATTTCTGTCTCCTCGAATGAATTTGAGAATAAATTTTCAAAGATATCTTTAGAGAACTCTTAAGTCTTTAAGCTTATATGTTCTTGCTTAAAGTAAAAAGGAAAGCATGATAACTTGTGAACTTGAATTGATAAAATTATGATACTAGAACAAAGTTTAAAGTGAAATTGAAACAAAGTTTCTTCATTTATTAAGTTAATTATATGGGATCAATATTCATCAATTTTAAGATATATATTTTTATTTTATAACTCAAAAACAATTTTCGAATAATATTTATGTAACTTTTTAAATCAAAATTACTTATTAAGTGTTACGACCCAAATTTTCCACCGTTGGGACCGTGATGGCGCCTAACGTTTAATCCGCAGGGCAAGCCAGCGTAAATATTCAATTTATCTTATTCCTTTATTATTACCAAAGAGAAAGCGAAAAGACAACACTAACATAGATAGAAGTACAAAATGGTGCAAGGTATATAAACCCAATGTATGCCTTTACGAAATTTCACAAAACCAATCCCAGAACTTTGGAGTCACAAACTCACGAACGGTCTGCGAATAATACAGATAACGATCTGAATGAAATAAGCACACCTGTTTCTGAAGTAACTAGAACAGAATACAAGAAAAGAAGTAGGAAGGGACGCCAAGGCCTGTGGATGCGTGTAGGACTACCTCGGGGTCTCCACTGGACTGAAGGTAACAACCTCGATCTATGGTCCGTAAGGGTCCTACACCGGGATCTGCACAAAAGTGCAGAGTGTAGCATCAGTACAACCGACCCCATGTACTGAGTAAGTGCCTAGCCTAACCTCGGCGAAGTAGTGACGAGGCTAGGACACGACAACCAAAGTCAACATGTGTAGTTTAATAGTATACGGAGAAAAATGATACAACAAGAAATAGACAATTAAGCATAAGCGAAAATGGGAACATGCTGAGGGGAGGGAATATCAAATAATGAAAGTAATGAGGTAAGCCACAATTTTGGTATCAATTTAAGCAACGGAATAGTAATACGAAAACATGTGCACGACTTCACCCTTCGTGCTTTTACTCTCGTCCTCCCCATCAAAATCAATATGTTCGGTACGGCATCACCCTTCGTGCTTTTACCTCACAATATCATGGCACAGTATTATCCTTCGTGCATTATGTCTCATATTATGGCACGGCATCACCCTTCGTGCTTTTACAATCAGAATATTGGAACGGCATCATCCTTCGTGCATTAACATTCACTCAAAATCTCACGCACGGCATCACCCTTCGTGATTTTACACTCTTCATCACCCAAACACATCAAATGATAGAAATTCAACAAGGAACAATATAACAGAGTAAACGGAAATAAACCATAACCCCCGGCAAGGGAGTCAACAGTAGAATTAATACCATCCCGGCAAGGGAGTCAACAACTATATCCAATCTCATTTAGTGCATAACTTCACATAAAAATCTTTGACTGAAACTAATAATCAACACTATTCAATATCAAGGAATTTCCACCAACATGGATAACAATAAGCTGAAACTTAAGTATTACTTAATGAAAACCACATGGATCACAATATTAGACTCACGGGCATGGTTAACACCAACGTATAGGTACTCATCACCTCATCAATACGTTGAACACGATACTTACACATAAAAAATAGAACACAACACCTATTCCCTCAACCTAAGGTTAATCCAAACACTTACCTCAAATTCCAAGACCAAACTTAAGCCTTGATTACCGCTTTCCCTTTTGAATTTTACTCCAATTCACTTGTATCTAGACATATTCAACTCAATAACATCAATAAATGCCAAACAATTCTATCCCAATGCTTAATTATATGTTTTACATCATTCTTCCCAAAAAGTCAAAAATCGACCCTAGGCCCGCTTGGTCAAAACACGAGGTTTGGACCAATACCCGATCACCCATTCACCCACGAGCACAGATATGTAATCAATTTCGAAATTTGACCTTAAAACAAGGTCTAAATTCCAATTATTCAAAATCCCTAACTCTACCCAACTCCCCAATTTTATACCATTAAAACCCTAGAATTCTTGATAAAAGTTGATGAAAATAATTAGGAAATTGAAAGAAACTAGTTAGGGGTCACTTACCTATGATTTGGGAAGAAAATCTCTTGAGAAAATCGCCCTTGGTCTCCTATTTTGGTGAAGAAATGAAAATGGAATCGGGTGAAGCATCTAACTTAAACACACTGCCTGACCCTCGCACCTGCGGTGCCTGGGTAGCACCTGCGCTTGCGGAAAAATCCATCGCATCTGCAGAAAAGGGCAACGCCCCTGGGGCCGCACCTGCGGAGGTGCATCCGTATCTGCGGAACCGCTTATGCGAAGATTTTGTCGCACCTGCGCAAATTGGGCTGACTGAGGCTGGACCGCACTTGCGATCTCGCACCTGCGGCCCAAGGCTCGCAGGTGCGGGCACACCAGAACTGGTGCACCAGCAGTGATTCTTCAAGTCTAAACACCCCGGAACCTACCCGAAACTCACCCGAACCCTCGGGGATCAAAACCAAACATGTACACAACTACGCGTCCGAATTTCACAACTACGCGTCTGAATCATGTCAAATGACCTTTGTTTCTTACCAAATTTTACAGACACAACTCAAACATCATATTGAACTTGTACCGGGCTCCGAAACCAAAATACGGGCCCGATACCATAAATTTCAAATATAACCAAATTTCCAAAAACTCTTATATTTTCAGTAAAATAATTTCTTTCAAAAATTCATTTCTCGGGCTTGGGACCTCGGAATTTAATTTCGGGCATACGCCCAAGTCGCATATTTTCGTACGAACCCTCCGGGACCATCGAATGACGTGTCTAGGTCTGTTTACCCAAAATGCTGACCGAAGTCAACTTAAAGTCAATATTAAGGCCAATTTAGCATTTTTCTCAGTTTTTTTCACATAGAAGCTTCCCGGATATATGCCCGGGCTGTGCACGCAAATTGAGGTGAGATAAAAGGAGGTTTTCAAGGCCTCGGAACACCATTTTTGACTTGTAAAACAAGGGATGGCCTTTTGGGTCATCACATTCTCCACCTCTAAAACAACCATTCGTCCTCGAACGGACATAGAAAAGTACCTGAATCAGGGAAAAGATGGGGATAAAGGCTTCGCGTCGGACTCGGACTCCTAGGTAGCTGCCTCGGCAGGCTGACCTCTCCACTGGACACGAACTGAATGATAAATCTTCGATCTCAACTGACAAACCTGTCGGTCTAATATGGCTACCGGCTTCTCCTCATAGGTCAAATCCTTGTACAACTGGACACTGCTGAAATCTAACATATAGGCTGAATCTCCGTGGTACTTCTGAAGCATAGACACATGAAACACCGGATGCACAGTTGATAAATTCGGTGGCAACGCAAGTATGTAGGCCACCTCTATCACTCTGTCAAGAATCTCAAATGGACCAATGAATCTAGGGCTTAAATTTCCCTTCTTCCCGAATCTCATCACGCCCTTTATGGGCTATACCCAAAGCAATACCCGCTCCCCAACCATGAATGCCAAATCACGAACTCTGCGGTCGACATAACTTTTTTTCCTAGACTAAGTTGTACGAAGTCTATCCTGAATGATATTAACCTTATCCAAGGCATCCAGCACTAACTCCGTACCCAACAACCAAGCCT
The DNA here is from genome assembly GCA_005239525.1 of Nicotiana knightiana. Lineage (NCBI taxonomy): Eukaryota > Viridiplantae > Streptophyta > Magnoliopsida > Solanales > Solanaceae > Nicotiana > Nicotiana knightiana. Next base: position 7,519 of record ML404165.1, on the reverse strand, counting down.
CTCCCGTCTCAAACCACCCAACCGGTGACCGACACTGCCTACCATATAATGCCTCTTAAGGAGTCATCTGAATGCTCGACTGATAGCTATTGTTGTAGGCAAACTCAGCTAATGGCAAGAACTGATCCCAAGACCTTCCAAAGTCAATGACATAAGCTCGTAGCATATCCTCCAAAATTTGAATAATACGCTCAGACTGTCCGTCCATCTGAGGATGAAATTTTATGCTCAACTCAACCCTCGTGCCCAAATCATGCTGAACTGCCCTGCATAAATGCGAGGTAAACTGCGTACCTCGGTCAGAAATAGTAGACACGGGCACACCATGAAGGCGAACAATCTCACTAATGTAGATCTGTGCCAATCTCTCCGAAGAATAGGAAACTGCCACATGAATGAAATGCGCTGACTTGGTCAACCTATCCACAATGACCCATACTGCATCAAACTTCCTCTGAGTCCGTGTGAGTCCAACAACGAAATTCATGGTGATACACTCCCACTTCCACTCAGGAATCTCAATCTGCTGCATCAATCCGCCAGGTCTCTGATGCTCGTATTTTACCTGCTGACAATTCAAGCACCGAGCTACATATGCCACAATATCCTTCTTCATCCTCCTCCAGCATTAATGCTGCTTCAAATCCTTCTACATCTTTGTGGCACCCGAATGGATAAAATACCGGGAACTATGGGCCTCCTCTAATATCAACTCACGAAGTCCATCCACATTGGTTCCACGAATACGACCCTGCATCCGTATAACTCCATTATCACCAACTATAACCTGCTTGGCATCACTGTGCTCAACCGTATCCCTAAGGACACACAAATAAGGGTCATCATACTGTCGGTCTTGAATACGATCAAACATTGAGGAACGAGCAACTGTATAAGCTATAACACGGTTGGGCTCAAAAACATCCAATCTCATGAACCGATTGACTAAAGCCTAAACATCCAAAGCAAGAGGTCTCTCTCTGACCGAAATATAATCAAGACTACTCATGTTGGTTGACTTCCAACTCAAAGCATCTGCCACCACATTCACCTTCCCTAGATGATATAAGATGGTGATATCATAGTCTTTCAACAACTCCAACCATCTCCTCTGCCTCAAATTCAACTCCTTCTGCTTGAACAAATATTGCAAACTCTTGCGATCCGTGAACACCTCACAAGACACACCATATAAATAATGCCTCCAAATCTTTAGCGTGTGAAAAATTGCGGCTAACTGCAAATCATGAACTGGATAATTCTTCTCGTGGACCTTCAATTGATGCGAAGCATATGCAATAACCTTGCCTTCCTTCATCAACATTGCACCAAGTCCAACCCGAGATGCATCACAATACACAGTATATGGCCCTAAACCTGTAGGAAAAAACCAAACTCGGTGTCGTGGTCAAGGCTGCCTTGAGCTTCTGAAAGCTCGCCTCACACTCATCTGACCACCTAAAATGGGCACCCTTCTGAGTCAACCTGGTCATTGGGGCTACAATAGATGAAAAGCCTTCCACAAACAGACGATAGTAACCTACTAAGCCATAGAAACTCCGAATCTCTGTAGCTGACGTGGGTCTAGACCAATCCTTGACTGCTGAAATCTTCTTGGGATCCACCTGGATACCCGCTGCTGATACAACACGACCCAGGAATGCAACTGAGCTCAACTAGAAGTCACACATAGTAAACTTAGCATACAACTTTCAAGAATGACTCGAAGGTGCTGCCCGTGCTCCTCCCGGCTGCGGGAATGAATCAGAATATCATCAATGAAGACAATCATGAAGGAATCCAAATAAGGCTTCAACACTCGGTTCATCACATCCATAAAAGTTGCTAGGTATTTTTCAACCCAAATGACATTACTAAGAACTCATAACGCCCATACCGAGTGCGGAAAGCTGTCTTAGGGACATCGGATGCCCTAATCCTCAACTTATGGTAGCCAGATCTCAAATCGATCTTCGAAAATACCTTGGAACCCTGAAGTTGATCAAAAAAATCATCAATTCGCGGCAATGGATACTTTTTCTTGATGTTCACCTTGTTCAATTGTTGATAAGCTATACACATCCCCATTGACCCATATTTCTTCTTAACAAACAACACCGGCGCACCCCAAGGCGAGACACTAGGCTTAATGAAGCCTTTATCAAGCAAATCCTGCAACTTTTCTTTCAACTCTGGTGGGACCATACGATATGGCAGAATAGAAATGGGCTGAGTGCCCGAAGCCAAATCAATGCAAAAGTCAATATCCCTATCGGGTGGTGATGCGTGGCTAGAATTCATGATTTTAAGCATTATATACCTTGCATTTTATGTGCTTTAATGATAAAAATACACGTCGTATGTGCCTAATGGAGTTTATTTAATGTGTAGGTGAGTTGGAAATGGAAGCCGAGCTAAATGAGAGCATAAACGTCGGTAAATACGCGCAAGAGTCGAAAAAGAGCGACCAGGGAGAAGCCTGGCGTCAGCCAGGCGTTTGGCTCTTAACGCCAGGGTGTGCCTGGCGTTACCCAGGCGTTACANATAGGAGTCTCTTACACGGTTAGGGTTTATCCCAACCATATAAATAGACCCAAAAACACATCTTGGAGGGGGAGACGAATTTGGGAGCAAAATACACACACAAGATCATTGAAGTAGCAAGGATTATCAGTTTTCTTCATTTTTATTCGAGTATTTTCAATTCATGCACACTTATGCAATTGTTTGATCATAGCATGAGTGGCTAAACACCCATTGTTCTGGGGTTGTGGTTTAGCCATGAATATTGTTATTCAACATTCATTTAACTTTGAATATAGTTTACTCAATATATGGTTGTTTCTTCAATTCTGTGTTTAATTGCTTAATTGTCTGGCCATCAATTAGGTTCTATATACTATCTATGTTATGCTTGGGAAAGCCGTATATAGATTAGAGAAGAATTGAAGAGAGTGCGATCTTAACCCTTCAGGGGAGCGGATTTGTGGTTAGGATAGGAATATACCTAGTCACCGTGCTTAATTAAACATCGTAATCTTAGTGCGTTCTAATAGATTAATTTCATAGGAATATAGGCGTTAATCTATTGAGAATAGGTGAGGAGTGCTTCGGGAGAAGGCTATGAGAGCATTTATCGATTAATTAGCAACCATGAGTGAATTATATGAAAGGAAAAGTTAATTAGAATGCAATATGAGTGGTGAATAGACCACAACCCTGGAATATTTGTCTCTACTGAATACATCACAATAATTCTTGTCACTTGATAATTAGTTATTTCATAGAATTTTAGTATAAAATAGTATATCCTTGATTTTATATTGGCTTGGTTAAATAACGATTAGAGTGATTTAGCAAGTAGTTTACACAAGTCCTTGTGGGTACGATATCTGGACCTAAAATCCTGTATTACTTGTCGACCACGTACACTTGCGTGTGCATTGGGAAATCAACCAACAAGTTATTGTCGCCGCTGCCGGGGACTTGAATATAGACTACTTTCTACTTACTTGCTTTAATTTTTATCTTATTGAGTCTAACGTCACATGATTTTTGCTCCCATCTCAGGACCTTTGATTGAATGCGCAGGGTCAGAAGCCAAGACAGACTTGACGGCTTTGACCCCGAACCTGAGAGATCATTTCACAGGAGATTGCGAGAGGCAAGAGATACATCTAATATTCAGGACTTCTTCCGATTTCCTGTAAACATGGCAGAGGAGCAACACATGGCGGTTCAGGAGGTAGCAATGCCCAGTATTGCTAATGTTACCTCCAGCATAGTGAAGCCCAGAATCACTGGGCACTTTGAGCTTAAACAGAGCATGATCCAGCTACTTCATGCAAACGGGCAGTTTATGGGTCTTCCACACGAGGATCCACAACAGCACATTCTAAATTTCTTGGAAATCAGTGATACTTATATCACTAATGGGGTCACGCCAGATTATGTGAGGCTTACGCTTTTCCCATTCTCTCTATTGGGCGAAGCAAAGCGATGGCTGAAGGCAGAACCAGCTAATTCCATTACAACATGGAA
>MDKJ01212481.1:0-12747 GCA_005239525.1 Nicotiana knightiana | reverse complement strand
TATATATATATATATATATATATATATATATTTGTATCTATATCTATATTTATATCTATATTGATCCAACCATAGATTTTTTTTCTATATTAGCTAGAAATATGGAGGTAAAAAATTAATTAAAAAATATAATAGAAAAAACAAAATAAATAGAAAGACGTAAATTGAGATAATCTATGACTATTTATACTTTGGAGTAAGTTAAAATATAAAATAAAATTAAAATTACTTGAGATATTAAAGATTTATTGAGTTTAAAAAATAAGTAAATTCAAGAAGCAAAATAAGATCTTATATAAAGTTTACAAATTATTCATAAGGTAAGAAAAAACTTAAATAATCAGTAAAGAAATATTTAATAACAAGAATAATAAAGTCATATTAATATTGATAAATTGGGCAAACAAATATTTTATACGTAAATATTACTACAACATTCAGATATAATGTGTTCAAACAATTAAGAAAATATTTTTTTATGATTAATATTTGAATTGAGTGCAGTTAGTTTAAATTTGAAAGCATAACATAATTTTTTTGAAAATGCAGTAAATTTAGAAAATAGAATAATAAAAATTATTTGAATTTGACAAAGTTTTTTAATATCTATATTATATTAGAATGAGTGTGGTAGAAATAGATATTAAATTCGCGCAAGCTAATAAAAATTCATATGACAATGTAATAATATTAGGTATTGAATAATATAATATAATAAATAGAGAAAAAAATTCAAATTTTTATCATTGAGAAAAACGGTAAAACTTATTTAAATTTGAGATGAGAAATATTTTTATATTATGATAAGAAAAGTCATAAAACGGATAATCCACATAACTCAAAGTCTAATAAATAAAATTAAAAACTAAAAATATTGAATAATAGAAATAAATTAGAGATAATGTGAGGATATTTATAAATCATAAGTTTAGAAAATAAAATAAATATACAATACTTAAAATATTATTAAAATTTAAATAATTTAAAATTTTTGAGAAATATTTTTAAATCAAAATAAATAATTATTTTATGATTAGAAAATTATATATCTATCTATTATTAATAGGAAGGAAGTCAGCCATGAAAATTTGCCAAGTGTTGCTCGAAGAAAATGACATGTGGCAATTTTAAAACAATATAGTTAAGTAGGTATAATAATTAGTTACTTTTTTGAATTAAAATTTAAAACAACAAATAATTAAATGTTCGTGCGTGTCTTTGCACATACATATCCCCATATTTTGATTTGAGTTAAAATATAAATTTTTTAGATTAAAAATGAAATATGAAATATCTGTTATTAATATGAAGGAAGTCAGCCATGAGAATTTTCCAAGTGTTGCTTGAAGAAAATGAAATGTGGCAATTTTTAAACAATATAGTTAAGTAGGTGTAATAATTAGTTACTTTATTGAATTAAAATTTAAAATAATAAATAATTAAATATCTCATGCGTGTGTTTGCACATACATAGCCCCAAGTTTTGATTTGAGTTAAAAGATAAACTTTTTAGGTTAAAAATGAAATATAAGTTAAAATTCAACTGCAATGAAGCAGTTTAGCCATGTTATACTCTTCCTAAAAAGATTCTCCTAAATCATAGGCATATATCTCTCCATTCAAAATAAATGTAACGATCCGGTCGGTCGTTTTGAGAATTAGCGCCCCGATTTCCTATTAACCACTTCTCCCATGTCTATTTATGTTATTGGAACTTGTCGGAGCGTTGAATGATGAAATCCGGGGTGATTTTGAACATATAGTCCTTAAATGTAGAATTTAGCTTTAGAAATCTGGTCGTAGCTAGATCTGTGTGAAGACGGATCCGGAATGGAATTTCGTCGACTCCGTTAGCTCCGTTGGGTGATTTCGGGGTTAGGAGCATGTTCGGAATGTGTTTTCGAGGTCGGTTGTAGATTTAGGCTTGAATTGGCGAAAGTTAGAATTTCGGTGATTTCGACTGATAGGTGAAATTTTGATATCTGACTCGGAATGGAATTCTGAAAGCGACAGCAGGTCCGTAATGCCAATTGTGACCTGTGTGCAAAGTTTGAGGTCATTCGGATCAGTTTTGACGTGTTTCGGCATCGGATGTGAATTCTAGAAATTTCATAAGTTCTTAGGCTTGAATCTATGCATAATTGATGGTTTTGAGGTTATGAGATGTGTTTTTAAGGCTCGACCAAGTTTGATCAAGGTATTAGGGTCAGTCGGTAGGTTTGGTTAAGGTCCGGGGTCCTCGGGGTTGTTTCAGATGCCTAACGGGTGAATTTGGGACTATAAGAGCAGCTGAACCATTCTGGTTTTGGTGTCTCGCACCTGCGATGGTATTTTCGCAGGTGCAGACACGCAGGTGCGAAGGGGTGCACGCAGGTGCGGGCGTAGCGTAGGCTGGCCCGACTCGCAGGTGCGGAGCCGCACCTGCGACCCAGCCACCGTAGGTGCGACCCCAGGTCTTTTAATGAGTTTCCGCACCTGCGATTGTGTATCCGCAGGTGCGGCACCGCAGGTGCGATCCCAGTGTCGTAGATGCGAAATACCTGGGCTAGTTATATCAAAATCCGAGGGTTTGAAATTCATAACTCCAAAACCGATTGAGAGCTCGGGAGTTGGCGATTTTCAGTGGAATTTGAAGAGGAGAATCATAAGTAACGTTTTCTAACCTTAATCAATTTGTATATCAATAAGCTCTATCAATTTCCTCAATCTAATCCATGAAATTGGGATGAAACTTCCCCAGGTAGAAATATGAGGATTTAGGGAGATTTAGACGTTGGATTTTGTTGATTCTTGTTCGAGTGGGTTCATGAGCGAATGGGTGTTCTGGAAATATAAATTTCACCCGATTTCGAGACGCGGGCCCGGGGACTTTTTGGGCAAATTTCCTAATTTCGCGTATTAGCTTAGAAATAATTAGCTATTTTGTTCCCTTGAAGTGATATTTACATTATGCAATCGATTTGAATAAATTTGGGCCACCCGGAGTCGAATACTCGTGGCAAGAGCATGGTATTGAGTTGATTAGCGCAGTCAAGGTAAGTGTCTTTCCTAATTCTGTGTTGGGGACTTCCCCTTAGGCATTTTTATACTGATTTTGTTACGTGGACGCTGTGTACGTAAGATGACGAGTGCGTACAGGGGTCATTGTTGCTAAAATTCCATTTTAACTTCCATGCAATCACTCATTTTCATTCCTATATTACTGTTTCCTGTCTTAACTGAGTAGTTAGCTTAAGAGTAAGCATGTCTACCTGTCCTTACTTGATTTCCTCTTATTTGCTATTAGTTGCACCATGCTTAGGTAGCTTTACTCTATTCTTGCCTGTTGTTTTTCCTGGACTGTTTAATTAAGCCGTATCCGACATACTTCTCCTTTGTATATTTAAATTGGGACTACGGACCGAGATCCGGAAGCTTTCCTCATGTACTGCATTTCATATTTAAATTAGGACTACGGACCGAGATCCGGGAGCTTTTCCCCTGTACTGAAATGCATATTTAAATTGAGACTACGAACGGACATCCGGAAGCTTTCCCCCTATACTGCATAGCATATTTAAATTGTGACTACGGACTGAGATTCGGGAGCTTTTCCCTTGTACTGCATTGCACATTTACTGTTGAGATATATGCTGTGTTGAGCGAGGGCTCTCTGTCTGTTATAAATTCTTTCAGTTTTCATTAATCCTGTTTATCATTGCTTATCTATATTTCAGTGTTTTAAATTTATATTGACTTGTTTTAAAAACTCAGTAGAGCCTCAACTTGACCTCGTCACTACTTGACTGGGGTTAGGCTTGGCACTTACGGAGTACCGAATGTGGAGTACTCACGCCCTTTCCAGCGCATGTTTTTCCCATGTGCAGATCCAGGTACCAGCACACAGTACAGTGGCTAGGCGTATCTTAGCAGCTGCATAGGAGACCGCGACATAATCTGCCGCGTCCGCAGGATCTCACGAGTCCCCTTCCTACGCTAGTACAGATATAGGAGATATATATAGATACATTTCCCTTATTTCTTTGTATAGAGCTACAGTAATTCAGAGTTTATGACTTTGTGATGTTTCGGTTTTGGGAAAGTAACAGTTGTATATGCAGAGCGGCTAAATATTTATAGTATTGCTTCTTCTTTACTGTTTCTATTATTGTTTTGCCTTATTTTCCGCAAGTTTTAGGCTTACCTAGTCGTAGGGACTAGATGCCGTCACGAGACCGTTAGGAGTGCAATTCAGGTCGTGACAAGTTGGTATTAGAGCGTCTAGGTTCATAGGAGTCACAAGTCACAAGCCGGTTTATTAGAGTCTCGCGGATCGGTGCGAAGATGTCCGTATCAATCTTTGAGAGGTTATGTAACTGTTAAGAACAATCAAATTCTTTGGAATTCCTTATCGTGCTAGTTATTGTCATCAAATTCTTAAACTCTATTCTATTCTTGCTTGCAGATGGTTCGTACCCGTACCGGACGTACCGATGACCAAGCGCCCGAGCCCCCAGTCAGAGCCACCAGAGGCAAGGGCCAGGGCAGAGGACGAGCACGCGGTGCAGCCCGAGCACCGGCTAGAGTAGAGGCAGAGGAGCCCCCAACAACTACAGTTGGAGGGGCACAGGATGTCCCTACTGTTACTTCAGACTTCCAGGAGACATTAGCCCAGTTCTTGAGTGCCTTCAGTACTCTGTTTCAGGCGGGACTACACCTCATAGCTCCAGCTACATCCTAGGCCGGGGGAGGGACACAGACTCCCGCAGCCCGTACTCCTGAGCAGAGGGTTCATATTGGGCAAGTTCCAGAGTATATTCCTATGCCCCCAGCAGCTCCAACTCAGCATGAGACTAGGATAGTTGTTCCTGAGGCAGAGCAGCTCTGACTTGAGAGGTTCAAGAAGTACCACCCACCTGAGTTCAGCGGACTAGCTTCAGATGACGCCCTGGGTTTTCTCGAGGGGTGTCATCGCATTCTCCGCACTATGGGTATTGTGGAGACGAGTGGGGTTTCTTTCACTACTTTCCAGCTGAGGGGAGCAGCTTATCAGTGGTGGCGTGCTTTGAGCTTAGTATTCCGGACGAGGCAACTTCACTTACTTGGGCTCAGTTCTCCGAGATGTTCTTACTTTAGTTTGTCCCTCAGAGCTTCAGGGATGTTGGTGTGCGGAGTTTGAGCAGCTACGCCAGGGTACTGTGTCAGAGTTTGCAGTCCGTTACAGTGATTTGGCTCGCCATGCACCAGCTTTGGTTGTCACTGTCAGAGAGAGGGTTCGACACTTTATTGAGGGACTCCACCCCAGTATTCGAACCAGCATGGCCAGAGAGCTGGAGACCGATATTACTTATTAGCAGGCCGTGACTATTGCCCGGAGGATTGAGATTATGTTAGCCCGGGACAGGGAGGACAGAGAGGCCAAGAGGTCTCAAGAGACTGGTCATTTTTCAGGAGCCCGTGCACCAGCAGCACACTATGGTAGGGTTTTGTGAGCCTCCCCGTTCATTCAGCTCTCCCAGCATCCGGTGGTATTCCAGCTCCTCCTAGACCTCAGGAGCCTTATTATGCACCACCAGTATCTCAGGTGCCTCCTGCTCGAGGTGCTATCACGGGCCAGTCCAGCAGGCCAGTACAGAGTCAGCAGCGGTCGTCACGTCCTTCGAGGGGTTGCTTTGAGTGTGGTGACCCTCGTCATATGATCAGAGATTGCCCCAGAGCGAGGAGGGGTGCACCACCTCAGGCTTATCATGGTGCACTACCTCAGACTTATCAGGGTGCACCACCTCAGACTCATCAAGCCCCACGTCTTCCAGCAGGTCCCCCAGCTATTCTTCCAGCCCCAGCTGCTACCCCCCACCTCAGGCAGCTTGAGGTAGAGGTCGGGAAGGTTGAGGTCGCCCTAGAGGAGGAGGCCAAGCCAGGTAATATGCTCTTCCGGCCCGATCCGAGGCCATTGCTTCAGATTCAGTCATTAGAGGTATTGTTCCCGTTTTTCATAGGGATGCATCGGTATTATTTGACCCAGGCTCTACATATTCGTATGTGTCTTCTTATGCTTCATATTTGGGGATATCTCGGGATTCTTTGAGTTCCCCTGTTTATGTTTCTACTCCGGTGGGAGATTCTCTTATTGTGGACTGCATATATCGGTCATGTTTGATTGCTATCAGTGGTTTTGAGACCAGAGCTGATTTACTACTACTCAGTATGGTAGATTTCGATGTTATATTGGGTATGGAGTGGTTGTCTCCCTACTATGATATTCTTGATTGTCACGCCAAGACCGTGACGCTGGCTATGCCAGGATTACCGAGGTTAGAGTGGAGAGGTTCCTTAGAGTATACTCCCCGAAGAGTCGTTTCTTTTCTTAAGGCTCAACGGATGGTTGAAAAGGGGTGTGATACATATTTGGCTTATGTGAGAGATGTTAGTGCTGAGACCCCTACAGTTGAGTCAAATCCAGTTGTCAGGGACTATTCTGATGTATTTCCAGCTGATCTTCAAGGTATGCCACCCGATAGAGACATTGATTTCGGCATTGACATGTTGTCGGGCACTCAGCACATTTCCATTCCTCCCTATCGCATGGATCCTCCTGAGTTGAAGGAGTTGAAGGATAAGTTACAGGAGTTGCTTAAAAAGGGATTCATCAAGCCAAGTGTATCACCTTGGGGCACTCCGGTGTTATTTGTGAAGAAAAAGGATGGTTCGATTATGTGTATTGACTACCGGCAGCTGAATAAGGTGACAGTGAAGAACAGGTACCCATTACCTCGCATTGATGATCTATTTGACCAGTTACAGGGTGCTAGGGTGCTCCAAAATTGATCTTCATTTGGGTCATCATCAGTTGAAGATTCGGGAGCCGGATATCCCGAAGACTTCCTTTAGGACCAGATATGGCCATTATGAGTTCCTTGTTATGTCATTTGGGCTGACCAATGCCCCATCAGCCTTCATGCACCTGATGCACAACATATTTCGTCCTTATCTTGATAATTTCATCATTGTGTTCATTGATGAAATTTTGGTATATTCTCGGTCCCAATAGGACCATGAGCAGCACCTGAGGACCGTGCTTCAGACATTGAGGGAGAAGAAGTTGTATGCGAAGTTTTCTAAGTGTGAATTTTGGCTTGATTCTGTGGAATTCCTAGGCCATGTGGTGTCTTCGGATGGGATCAAGGTAGATCCGAAGAAGGTGGAGGCGGTACAGAGTTGGCCCAGACCGTACTCAGCTACTGAGATCCGCAGTTTCCTCAGATTGGCTGGGTATTATCGCCGTTTTGTGGAGGGATTTTCATCCATTTCAGCGCCTATGACCAGACTGGCCCAGAAGGGTTCATCTTTTATATGGACTGAGGAGTGTGAGGAGAGATTTCAAAAGCTCAAGACAGCCCTGACTACAGCTCCTGTGTTGGTATTGTGTACCGGTTCCGGGTCCTATATAGTCTATTGTGATGCTTCGAGGATTGGCCTGGGAGCGGTGTTGATGTAGGACGGTAGGGTGATTGCCTACGTGTCCAGGCAGTTGAAGGTGCATAAGAAAAACTTACCATGTTCATGATCTCGAGTTGGCAGCGATTGTTCACGCCCTGAAGATATGGCGTCATTATTTATATGGTGTTCCCTGTGAGATATTCACGGATCATCGGAGTTTGCAGCACATATTCAGGCAGAAGGATCTAAAATTGCGCCAGCGTAGGTGGCTGGAGTTGCTAAAGGACTAGGACATCACTATATTATACCACCCGGGGAAGGCCAATATGGTGGCCGACGCCTTGAGTCGCCGGGCGGAGAGTTTGGGGAGTTTGGCATACCTTCATGCAGCTGAGAGGCCTCTAGCCTTAGATATTCAGTCCTTAGCCAGTCAGTTCGTGAGATTGAATCTTTCTGAGCCTTGTCGGGTATTAGCTTGTGTCGTTGCTCGATCTTCCCATTATGACTGTATCATAGAGTGCCAGTATGATGATCCCCACCTTTTGGTTCTTCGGGATAGAGTCCAACAGGGTGATGCCACGGATGTAACTATAGGAGATGATGGTGTGATGAGGATGCAGGGTTGGATCTGTGTGCCCAATGTGGATGGGCTTCGGGAGTTAATTCTTGAGGAGGCCCATCGTTCGCGGTATGCCATCCATCCGGCTACCGCGAAGATGTACCAGGATCTGAGACAGCACTATTGGTGGTGAAGGACGAAGAAGGATATAGTGGAGTTTGTAGCCAAGTGTCTCAACTGTCAGCAAGTCAAATGTGAGCATCAGAGACCGGGAGGGTTACTTCAGCATATTGAGCTTCCAGAGTGGAAGTGGGAGCGGATCACCATGGAATTTGTTGTTGGACTTCCTCGTACTTTGAGGAAGATGATGCTATTTGGGTGATTGTGGATCGGCTGACCAAATCAGCCCATTTCATTCCAGTGCTGACTACATATTCATCTGAGAGGTTGGCTGAGATTTATATCAGAGAGATTGTTCGCCTCCACGGTATCCCAGTATCTATCATTTTAGACAGAGGTACACAGTTCACTTCACGGTTCTGGAGAGCCGTCCAGCAGGAGTTAGGCACCAGGGTAGAGTTGAGTAAAACTTTCCACCCTCAGACAGACGGGCAGTCCGAGCGCACGATTCAGATTATCGAGGATATGCTTTGTTCCTGTGTGATAGATTTTGGAGGGTCATGGTATCGATACTTGCCCCTTGTAGAGTTTGCTTATAACAACAGCTACCAGTCCAGCATTCAGATGGTCGTATGAGGCTTTGTATGGTAGGCAGTGCAGGTCTCCCGTGGGATGGTTTGAGCCGGGTGAGGCCCGATTGTTGAATACAGACTTGGTTCAGGATGCCCTGGACAAGGTGAAGCTGATTCAGGAGAGACTTCGCACAGCTCAGTCCAGGCAGAAGAATTATGCGGACCAGAAGGTTCGTGACTTGGCATTTATGGCTGGTGATCGGGTTTTGCTTCGGGTATCTCCTATGAAGGGCGTCATGAGGTTCGAGAAAAAAGGCAAGCTGAGTCCGAGATTTATTGGTCCTTTTGAGGTGTTGCGACGTGTTGGGGAGGTTGCTTATGAGCTAGCCCTGCCTCCCAGCCTAGCAAGGGTTCATCCGGTGTTCCACGTCTCCATGCTCCGGAAGTATCACGGAGACCCGACTCATGTTTTGGATTTCAGGTATGTCTAGTTGGACAAGGATCTATCATATGTTGAGGAGCCTGTGTCTATATTAGGCAGGCAGGTCAGAAACCTCAGATTGAAGAATATTGCCTCAGTTAAGGTTCAGTGGAGGGGTCAGCCAGTCGAGGAGGTGACTTGGGAGACCGAGCAGGATATGCGGAGTCAGTACCCTCATCTTTTCACAGCTTCAGGTATGTTTCTATACTCGTTCGAGGATGAACGATTTTCTTAAGAGGGGGAGGATGTAATGAACCGGTCAATCATTTTGAGAATTAGCACCCCGATCCCCTATTAACCGCTTCTCCCGTGTCTATTTATGTTAGTGGAACTTGTCGGAGCGTTGAGTGATGAAATCCGGGGTGATTTTGGACACATAGTCCATAAATGTGGAATTTAGCTTTAAAAATCTGGCCATAGCTAGATCTATGTGAATACGGATCCGGAATGGAATTATGTCGACTCCGTTAGATCCGTTGGGTGATTTCGGGGTTAGGAGAATGTTCAGAATATTTTTCGAGGTCGGTTGTAGATTTAGGCTTGAATTGGCGAAAGTTAGAATTTCGGCGATTTCGGCCGATAGATGAAATTTTGATATCGGACTCGTAATGGAATTCCGAAATCAACAGCAGGTCCGTAATGCCAATTCTGACCTGTGTGCAAAATTTGAAGTCATTCGGATGAGTTTTGACGTGTTTCGGCATCGGATGTGAATTCTAGAAATATCATAAGTTCTTAGGCTTGAATCTATGCATAATTGATGATTTTGAGGTTATGAGATGTGTTTTTAAGGCTCGACCAAGTTTGATCAAGGTATTAGGGTCAGTCGGTAGGTTTGGTTGAGGTCCCGGGGGCCTCGGGGTTATTTCGGATGCCCAACGGATGAATTTGGGACTTTAAGAGCAATTGAACCATTCTGGTTCTGGTGTATCGCACCTGCGATGGTATTTCTGCAGGTGCGGACACGCAGGTGCGAAGGGGTGCACGCAGGTGCGGACGTAGCGTAGGCTGGCCCTACTCGCAGGCGGGGAAGAGTATCTGCAGGTGCGGAGCCGTACCTGCGACCCAGCCACCGCAGGTGCGACCCCAGGTCTTTTAATGAGTTTCCGCACCTGCGATTGTGTTTCCGCAGGTGCGGCACATCAGGTGCGATCCCAGTGTCGCAGGTGCAAAATACCTGGGCTGGTTATATCAAAATCCGAGGGTTTGAAATTCATAACTCCAAACTCGATTGAGAGCTCGGGATTTGGCGATTTTCAGTGGAATTTGAAGAGGAGAATCATAGGTAACGTTTTCTAATCTTAATACATTTAAATATCAATAATATCTATCAATTTCCTCAATCTAATCCATGAAATTGGGATGAAACTTCCCCAAGAAGAAATCTGAGGATTTAGGGAGATTTAGACGTCGAATTTTGTTGATTCTCATTCGAGTGGGTTCATGAGCGAATGGGTGTTCGGGAAATATAAATTTTACCCGATTCCGAGTCGTGGGCCCGGGGGACTTTTTGTGCGAATTTCCTAATTCCGCGTATTACCTTAGAAATAATTAGCTATTTTGTTCCCTTGAAGTGATATTTACATTATGCAATCGATTTGTATAGATTTGGGCCACCCGGAGTCGGATACTCGTGGCAAGAGCGTGGTATTGAGTTGATTAAGCAGTCAAGGTAAGTGGATTGCCTAATTCTGTGTTGGGGACTTCCCCTTAGGCATTTTTATACTGAATTGTTACGTGGACGTCGTGTACGTGAGGTGACGAGTGCGTACACGGGTCATTGTTGCTAAAATTCCATATTTACTTCCATTCAATCACTCATTTTCATTCCTATATTACTATTTCTTGTCTTAACTGAGTAGTTAGCTTAAGAGTAAGCATGTCTACCTGTCCTTACTTGATTTCCTCTTATTTGCTACTAGTTGCAACATGCTTAGGTAGCTTTACTCTATTCTTGCCTGTTGTTTTTCGTGGACTGTTTAATTAAGCCGTATCCGACATACTTCTGCTTTGCATATTTAAATTGGGACTACGGACCAAGATTCGGGAGCTTTTCCCATGTACTGCATTTCATATGTAAATTGGGACTACGGACCGAGATCCGGGAGCTTTTCCCCTGTACTGAAAGGCATATTTAAATTGGGACTACGGACGGAGATCCGGGAGCTTTCCTCTTGTACTACATAGCATATTTAAATTGGGACTACGGAATGAGATCCGGGAGCTTTCCCCTTGTACTGCATTGCACATTTACTATTGAGATATATGTTGTGCTGAGCCGAGGGCTCTCTGTCTGTTATAAATTCTTCCAGTTTTCATTAATCCTGTTTATCATTGCTTATCTATATTTCACTGTTTTAAATTTATATTGACTTGTTTTAAAAACTCAGTAGAGCCTCAACCTGACCTCGTCACTACTTGACTGGGATTAGGCTTGGCACTTACGGAGTACCGAATGTGGAGTACTCACGCTCTTTCCTGTGTATGTTTTCCCCATGTGCAGATCCAGGTACCAGCACACAGTACAGTGGTTAGGCGCATCTTAGCAGCTGCATAGGAGACCGCGAGGTAATTCTGCCGCGTCCGCAGGATCTCACGAGTCCCCTTCCTACTCTAGTACAGATATAAGAGATATATATAGATACATTTCCCTTATTTCTTTGTATAGAGCTACAGTAGTTCAGAGTTTGTGACTTTGTGATGTTCCGGATTTTGGGAAAGTAACAGTTGTATATGCTGAGCGGCTAAATATTTATAGCATTGCTTCTTCTTTATTGTTTCTATTATTGGTTTGCTTATTTTTCGCAAGTTTTAGGCTTACCTAGTCGTAGGGACTAGGTGCCGTCACGAGACCGTTCGGAGGGTAATTCAGGTCGTGACAATAAAAAAACAGAAAATTAAAATAGATAACCCCACGTACGAATATGGTAGTTATTAACTTATTATAATTCTTTGGGTAAATTATGAATTTAGTTAAAGCTTTTACAAAAAAAAAATAATATAAAAATCAAATCTTATCCAAGCTCTAGATAACTCCTAATTTTTAAACGGGGTGGCTAAAATTTTGAATCTAAAACAAAACTCCTATATAAAGTTGGTGTCCTACATAGTTTTTCAACTTTTACACGGTCCAACTTAAAAATAGTAGTATATAAATTCAAATATTGGTTACATTGGAAGATGAAATAGTTTCTTCTATGATTAAATCGTCCTGAATATTCCCTAAAGAAAACTCAAGAGATGGATTGCATCATGGTTGCAATTGGAATCTCTGTACTGTAAATGGGAAATGATACAAGAAGGGTGAAAAGGTATTGTTTACTTGTATATAATTCTACATGTGTTTATAGTTATTTTACTTTATTTTGTAGTGTATTGTTATTAAGTTTTTCTGTCCGTATTGATAGAAGTAGGAATAGTCCAATATGTTGAATTACCCTATTCTAAAATTCCAAGGAGCCAACAATTAAGGTACGGGATGTCTGGATAGAAGAAGATTATATTCAGATCTATCTCTCCCAAAAGAGTTGCTAGAAGATTACCAATAAGAAATAAAAATGAAACATTAAATGTGATTTATATATATATATATATAT
>ML404163.1:1689-13663 GCA_005239525.1 Nicotiana knightiana | reverse complement strand
AATCGTGCATGTATTATCGCCATCCATGGTCCAGGCCGGACGCCTTGGTATGGAACCTGTACCAGATCATATGATATTTTTCTGGGAAATGAAATACAACCCAAGGAACCATAACCAACGCTTCGAAATGATCAAGTTACATTTTTTGGCATTTTATGGCAATTAAACTGAATTCCGTCAGTCGTGCATGTATTATCGCTTGCCATTGTCTAGGCCAGACGCCTTAGTATGGAGCCGGTAACGAATTGAATGATATTTTTCCGGGATAACAAATATGATCCAACGAACCATAACCAACGCTTCGAAATGATCAAGTTACATTTTTTGGCATTTTCTGGAAATTAAACTGGAATTCTGCCAAGTCGTGCCTATATTATCGCCTGCCATGGTCCAAGCCGGATGCCATGGAACGTGGCCGGTACCGAATTGCATGATATTTGTCCTTGACATAAAATACGACCCAAGGAACCATAACCAAAACTTTGAAATGATCAAGTTACATTTTCTGGCATTTATTTCAATTAAACTGGAATTCCGCCAAGTCGTGCCTGTATTATCGCCTGCCATGGTCCAGGCCTGACGCCTTGTTACGGAGCCGGTACCGGATATCACGATATTTATCAGGGAAGTCAAATAAAACCCAAGGAACAATAACCAACGCTTCGAAATGATCAAGTTACATTTTTTTACATTTTATGGCGTCGTGCCTGTATTATAGCCTGCCATGGTCCAGGCCAAACGCCTTCGTACGGAGCCGGTACCGGATCGCATGATATTTCTCCAGGGCATCAAATACGACCCAAGGAAGCATAACAAACTCTTCCAAATGATCAAATTACATTTTTTGGCATTTTATGGCAACTAAACTGGAATACCGTGAGTCGCGCATGTATTATCTCCTGCCATTGTACAGGCCGGACGCCTTGGTATGGAGCCGGTACTGAATTGCATGATATTTGTCCGGGATATCAAATTAAACTGAAGGAACCATAACAAACGCTTCGAAATGATCAAGTTATATTTTTTGGCATTTTATGGCAATTAAACTGGAATTCCGCCAGTCGTGCCTGTATTATTGCCTGCTATGGTCCAGGCCGGACACCTTGGTGCGGAGCCGGTACGGGATCGCATGATATTTGTCTAGGACAATAAATATGACCCAAGGAACCATAACCAATGTTTCGAAATGATAAAGTTACATTTTTTGGAATTTTATGGCAATTAAACTGTAATTCCGCCAATCGTGCATGTATTATCGCCATCCATGGTCCAGGTCGGATGCCTTGGTATGGAGCCTGTACCAGATCATATGATATTTTTCCGGGAAATGAAATACAACCCAAGGAACCATAACCAACACTTGGAAATGATCAAGTTACATTTTTTGGCATTTTATGGTAATTAAATTGGAATTCCGCCAGTCGTGCCTGTATTATTGCCTGCCATGGTCCAGGCCGGACGCCTTGGTACGAAGCCGGTACCGGGTCGTATGATATTTGTCCGGGACATTAAATATGCCTCAAGGAACCATAACCAACGCTTCGAAATGATCAAGTTACATTTTTTGGCATTTTATGGCAAGTAAACTGGAATTCCGCCGCTCGTGCTTGTATAATCACCTGCCATGGTCCAGGCCAGACGCCTTAGTATGGATCCGGTACCCGATCGCATGATATTTCTTCGGGATATAAGATATGACCCAAGGAACCATAACCAACACTTCGAATTGATCAAGTTGCATTTTTTGGCATTCTATGGCAGTTAGACTGGAATTCCACCAGCTGTGCCTGTATTATTGCCTGCTATGGTCCAGGCCGGACCCCTTGGTACGGAGCCGGTACCGGATTGCATGATATTTGTCCGGGACATCAAATATGACCCAAGGAACCATAACAAACGCTTCGAAATGATCAAGTTACATTTTTTACCATTTTATGGCAATTAAACTGGAATTCCGTCAGTCGTGCATATATTATCGCCTGCCATGGTCGGCATTTTATGGCAATTAAACTGGAATTCTGTCAGTCGTGCATGTATTATCGCCTGCCATGGTCCAGGCCGGACGCCTTGGTATGGAGCCGGTACCGGATCGCATGATATTTTTCCAGGAAATCAAATACAACCCAATGAACCATAACCAACTCTTCGAAATGATCAAGCTACATTTTTTGGCATTTTCTGGAAATTAAATTGGAATTCCACCAAGTCATGCCTGTATTATCGCCTGCCATGGTCCAAGCGGGACGTCGTGGTACATGGCCGGTACCGAATTGCATTATATTTGTCCGGGACATGAAATATGACCCAAGGAACCATTACCAAAACTTCAAAATGATCAAGTTACATTTTTCAACATTTATTGCAATTAAACTGGAATTCCGCCAAGTAGTGCCTGTATTATCGCCTGCCATGGTCCAGGCCGGACGCCGTGGTACGTAGCCAGTACCGAATCGCATGATATTTGTCCAGGATATCAAATATGACCCAAGGAACCATAACCAACGCTTCGAAAAGATCAAGTTACATTTTTTGGCATTTTATGGCTATTAAACTGGAATTCTGCCAGTCGTGCCTTTATTATCGCTTGCCATGGTCCATGCCGGACACCTGGGTACGAAGCCGGTACCGGGTAACATGATATTTGTCTGGGACATTAAATATGACCCAAGGAACCATAACCAACGCTTCGAAATGATCAAGTTACATTTTTTTGAATTTTATGGCAATTAAACTGTAATTCCGCCAGTCGTGCAGGTATTATCGCCATCCATGGTCCATGCCGGACGCCTTGTTACGGAGCCGGTACCGGATTGCATGATATTTGTCCGGGACATCAAATACAACCCAATGAACCATAACAAATGCTTCAAAATGATCAAGTTACATTTTTTGGCATTTTATGGCAATTAAACTGGAATTCTGTCAGTCGTGCATGTATTATCGCCTGCCATGGTCCAGGACGGACGCCTTGGTATGGAGCCGATACCGGATCGCATGATTTTATCCAGGACATAAAATAGGACCCAAGGAACCATAACCAACACTTCAAAATGATCAAATTACTTTTTTTGGAATTTTATGGCAATTAAACTGGAATTCCGTCAGTCGTGCATGTAGTATCGCATGCCATGGTCTAGGCCGGACACCTTAGTACTGAGCCTGTACCAGACCGCATTATATTTGTTCGGGACATTAAATATGACCCAAGGAACATTAACCAAGGCATCGAAATGAGCAAGTTAAATTTTTTGGCATTTTATGGCAATAAAATTAGAATTCCGCCAGTCGTGCCTGTATTATCGCCTACCATTATGCATGTCAGATGCCTTGGTACGGAGCCGGTACCGAATCCCATGATATTTGTCCGGGACATAAAATATGACCCAAGTAACCATAACCAACACTTCGAAATGATCAAGTAACATTTTTTGGCATTCTATGGCAATTAGACTGGAATTCCCCCAGCCGTGCCTGTGTTATTGCCTGCTATGGTCCAGGCCGGACGCCTTGGTACGGAGCCGGTACTGGATCACATGATATTTGTCTGGGCTAACAAATATGACCCAAGGAACCATAACCAACGCTTCAAAATTATCAAGTTACATTTTTTGGCATTTTATGTCAATTAAACTGGAATTCCGCCAGTCGTACCTGTATTATTGCCTGTCATGGTCCAGGCCGGACACCTTGGTACGAAGCCGGTACCGGGTCGCATGATATTTTTCCATGACATTAAATATGACCCGAGGAACCATAACCAACGCTTCGAAATGATCAAGTTACATTTTTTGGCATTATGGCATTTAAACTGGAATTTCGTCAGTCGTGGAGGTATTATCGCCTGCCATGGTCCAGGTCAGACGCCTTGATACGGAGTCGGTACCTAATCGCATGATATTTGTCTGGGATATCAAATACCCAAAAAACCATAACCAAAACTTTGAAAGGATCAAGTTATATTTTTTGGCATTTAATGGCAATTATACAAGAATTCCGCAAAGTCGTGCCTGCATTATCGCCTTCCATGGTCCAGGCCGGATGTCTTGGTACGTAGCCGGTACCTAATCGCATGATATTTATCCGGGACATCAAATACAACCCAAGGATTCACAACCAATGCTTCAAAATTAAGAAGTTACATTTTTTGGAATTTTATGGCAATTTAATTGGAATTCCGCTAGTCGTGCCTGTATTGTTGCCTGCCATAGTCTAGGCCGGACACCTTGGTACGGAGCCGGTACTGGATCACATGATATTTCTCCGGGGCATTAAATACGACCCAAGGAACCATAACCAACGCTTCGAAATGATCAAGTTACATTTTTTGGAATTTTATGGCAATTTAATTGGAATTCCGCTAGTCGTGCCTGTATTGTTGCCTGCCATAGTCTAGGCCGGACACCTTGGTACGGAGCCGGTACTGGATCACATGATATTTCTCCGGGGCATTAAATACGACCCAAGGAACCATAACTAATTTTTCGAAATGATCAATTTACATTTTTGGGAATTTTGTGGCAATTAAACTAGAATTCCGCCAAGTCGTGCCTACATTATCGCCTTCCATGGTCCAGGCCGGATGCCTTGGTACATAGCCAGTACCGAATCACATGATATATTTTCGGGACATCAAATACAACCCAAGGATTCATAACCAACACTTCGAAATGATCAAGTTACATTTTTTGGAATTTTATGGCAATTAAACTGGAATTCCGCCAGTCGTGCATGTATTATCGCCTGCCATGGTCCAGGCTGGATGCCTTGGTACGGAGCCGGTACTGGATATCATGATATNGGCAATTAAACTGGAATTCCGCCAGTCGTGCCTTTATTATCACCTGCCATGGCCCAGGCCGGACGCCTTGGTACGGAGCCGGTACCGGATCTCATGATTTTCTTCCGGGACATCAAATACGACCCAAAGAACTAAAAAAACCGCTTCGAAATGATCAAGTTACATTTTTGGCATTTTATGGCAATTAAACTGGAATTCCGTCAGTCGTGCATGTATTATCGCCTGCCATGGTCCAGGCCGGACGCCTTGGTACGGAGCCAGTACCGGATCTCATAATATTTGTCCGGCGCATCAAATACGACACGCAGAACCATAACCAACGCCTCGAAATGAACAAGTTACATTTTTTGGCATTTTAGGGCAATTAAAGTGGAACTCCGATAGTCGTGCCTGTATTATCGTCTGCCATGGTCCAGGCCGAACGGCTAGGTACGGAGCCAGTACCGGTCACATTATATTTTTCCGGGATATTAAATATGATCCAATGAACCATCACCAACGCTTCAAAATGATCAAGTTATATTTTTTGGCATTTTATGGCATATAAACTGGAATTACGCCAGTCGTGCCTCTATTATCGCCTGCCATGGTCCAAGCCGGACGCCTTGGTACAGAGCCAGTATCGGATCGCATGATATTTCTCCAGGACATCAAATACGACCCACAGAACTATAACCAACGCTTCGAAATGATTAAATTACATTTGTTGACATTTTATGGCAATTAAACTGGAATTCCGTTAGTCGTGCATGTATTATTGCCTGCCATGGTCCAGGCCGGACGCCTTGGTACGGAGCCGGTACTGAATCTCATTATATTTGTCTAGGAGATCAAATTTGACCCAAGGAACCATAACAACCACTTCGAAATGATCAAGTTACATTTTTTGGCATTTTATGGTAATTAAATTGGAATTCCGTTAGTCGTGCATGTATTATCGCCTGCCATGGTCCAGGCCGGACGCCTTGGTACGGAGTTGGTACCGGATCACATGTTATTTGTCTGGGATGTCAAATATGACCCAAGGAACCATAACCAACGCTTCGAAATGAGCAAGTTACATTTTTTGGAATTTTATGATAATTAAACTGGAATTCTGCGTGGTACCTGTATTATCGCCTGCCATGGTCAGGCCCAGACGCCTTGGTACGGAGCCAGTACCGGATCTCATAATATTTGTCCATTGCATCAAATACGACCCACAGAACCATAACCAACGCCTCGAAATGATCAAGTTACATTTTTTGGCATTTTATGGCAATTAAACTGGAACTCCGATAGTCATGCCTGTATTATCGTCTACCATGGTCCAGGCCGAATGGCTAGGTACGGAGCTAGTACCGGTCGCATTATATTTGTCCGGGATATTAAATATGATCCAATGAACCATCACCAACGCTTCGAAATGATCAAGTTAAATTTTTTGGCATTTTATGACATATAAACTGGAATTATGCCAGTCGTGCCTCTATTATCACCTGCCATGGTCCAAGCCGGACGCCTTGGTACATAGCCAGTACCGGATCGGATGATATTTCTCCAGGACATCAAATACGACCCACAGAACCATAACCAACGCTTCGAAATTATTAAATTACATTTTTTGACATTTTATGGCAATTAAACTGGAATTCCGTTAGTCGTGCATGTATTATCGCCTGCCATGGTCCAGGCCGGACGCCTTGGTACGGAGTCGGTACCGGATCATATGATATTTTCTGGGATGTCAAATATGACCCAAGGAACTATAACCAATGCTTCGAAATGATCAAGTTACATTTTTTGGCCTTTTATGGCAATTAAACTGGAATTCCACCAGTCGTGCCTGTATTATAGCCTGCCATGGTCCAGGCCGGACACCTTGGTACGGAGCCGGTACCGGGTCGCATGATATTTGTCCGGGACATTAAATATGACCCAAGGAACCATAAGCAACGCTTCAAAATGATCAAGTTACATTTTTTGGCATTTTATGGCAATTAAACTGGAATTCCGCCAGTTGTGCGTGTATTATCGCTTGCCATGGTCCAGGCCGGACGCCTTGGTACTAAGCCGGTACCAGATCACATGATATTTGTTCGGGACATTAAATACGACCCAAGGAACCATAACCAATGCTTCAAAATGATCAAGTTACATTTTTTGGCATTTTATGGCAATTAAATTTGAATTCCGCCAGTGGTGCCTGTATTATCGCCTGCCATGGTTTAGGCCGGACTCCTTGGTACGGAGCTGGTACCGGATCACATGATATTTTTCCTGGACATCAAATACGTCCTAAGGAACCATAATTAACGCTTCGAAATTATCAAATTACATTTTT
This sequence comes from Nicotiana knightiana, assembly GCA_005239525.1. Lineage (NCBI taxonomy): Eukaryota > Viridiplantae > Streptophyta > Magnoliopsida > Solanales > Solanaceae > Nicotiana > Nicotiana knightiana. Next base: position 6,542 of record ML404163.1, on the reverse strand, counting down.
GGCATTTTATGGCAATTGAACTGGAATTCCGCCAGTCGTGCCCGTATTATTGCCTGCCATGGTCCAGGCCAGAGGCCTCGGTACGGAGCCGGTACCGGATCGTGTGATATTTTTCTGGCATATTAAATACGACCCAAGGAACCATAACAAACGCTTCGAAATGATCAAGTTACATTTTTTGGCATTTTATAGCAATTAAACTTGAATTCCGCAAGTTGTGCCTGTATTATCGCCTGCCATGGTCCAGGCCGGACGCCTTGGTACGGAGCCGATACGCGATCGCATGATATTTTTTCGGGACATAAAATACGACCCAAGGAACCATAACCAACACTTCGAAATGATCAAGTTACATTTTTTGGCATTCTATGGAAATTAGACTGGAATTCTGCCAGTCGTGTCTGTATTATTGCCTTCTATGGTCTAGGCCGGACGCCTTGGTACGGAGCCGGTACCGGATTGCNATCAAGTTACATTTTTTGGCATTTTATGGCAATTAAACAGGAATTCCGTCAGTCGTGCATGTATTATCGCCTGCCATGGTCGGCATTTTATGGCAATTAAACAGGAATTCCATCAGTCGTGCATGTAGTATCGCCTGCCATGGTCCAGTCCAGACGCCTTGGTATGGAGCCGGTACCGGATCGCATGATTTTATCCAGGACATCAAATACGACCCAAGGAACCATAACCAACACTTCGAAATGATCAAGTTACATTTTTTGGCATTTTATGGCAATTAAACTGGAATTCCGCCAGTCGTGCATGTATTATCGGCTGCCATGGTCCAGGACGGACGCCTTGGTACGGAGCCGGTACCAGAAAGCATTATATTTGTCCGGGACATTAAATATGACCCAAGGAACATTAACCAAGGCATCTAAATGATCAAGTTAAATATTTTGGAATTTTATGGCAATTAAATTTGGAATTCCGCCAGTCGTGCCTGTATTATCGCCTACCATGATCCAGGTCGGACGCCTTGGTACGTAGCCGGTACCGAATCCCATGATATTTTTCCGGGACATAAAGTATGACCCAAGGAACCATAACTAACGCTTCGAAATGATCAAGTTACATTTTTTTGCGTTTTATGGCAATTAAACCGGAATTCCGCCAATCGTACTTGTATAATCGCCTGCCAAGGTCCAGGCCGGACGTCTTGGTACGGAGCCGGTACGCGATTTCATTATATTTCTCTGGGACATAAAATACGACCCAAGGAACCATAACCAACACTTCGAAATGATCAAGTTACATTTTGTGGCATTCTATGGCAATTAGACTGGAATTCCGCCAGCCGTGCCTGTATTATTGCCTTCTATGCTCCAGGCCGGACGACTTGGTACGGAGCCGGTACCGGATCACTTGATATTCAGGGCCATCAAATATGACCATAGGAACCATAATCAACGCTTCGAAATTATCAAGTTACATTTTTTGGAATTTTATGACAATTAAACTGGAATTCCGTCAGTCGTGCATGTATTATCGCCTGCCATGGTCCAGGCCGGACGCCTTGGTATGGAGTCGGTATCGGATCGCATGATATTTGTCCGGGATATCAAATAGGACCCAAGGAACCATAACCAATGCTTTGAAATGATCAAGTTACATTTTTTGGCATTTTATGGGAATTAAGCTGAAATTCCGCAAGTCGTGCCTATAGTATTACCTGCCATGGTCCAGGCCGGACACCTTGGTATGAAGCCGGTACCAGGTCGCGTGATATTTGTCCGGGACATTAAATATGACCCAAGGAACCATAACCAACACTTTGAAAGGATCAAGTTACATTTTTTGGCATTTTATGGCAATTAAACTAGAATTCTGGAAAGTCGTGCCTGCATTATCGCCTTCCACGATCCAGGCCGAACGCCTTGGTACGTAGCCGGTACCGAATCGCATGATATTTATCCGGGACATAAAATAAAACCCAAGGATTCACAACAAATGCTTCAAAATTATCGAGTTTCATTTTTGGAATTTTATGGCAATTTAACTGGAATTCCGCCAGTCGTGCCTGTATTGTTGCCTGCCGTAGACTAGGCCGGACATCTTGGTACGGAGCCGGTACTGGATCACATGATATTTCTCCGGGACATAAAATATGACCCAAAGAACCATAACCAATGTTTCGAAATGATCAAGTTACATTTTTGGGCATTTAATGGCAATTAAACTAGAAGTCCGCCAAGTCGTGCCTACATTATTGCCTTCCATGGTCCAGGCCGGACGCCTTGGTACGTAGCCGGTACCGAATCGCATGATATATTTTTGGGACATCAAATACAACCCAAGGATTCATAATCAACACTTCGAAATGATCAAGTTAGATTTTTTAGAATTTTATGGCAATTAAACTGGAATTTCGCCAGTCGTGCCTATATTATCGCCTGCCATGGCCCAGGCCGGACGCCTTGGTACAGAGCCGGTACCGGATCTTATGATTTTTTTTCCGGGACATCAAATACGACCCAAGGAACTAAAACCAACGCTTCGAAATGATCAAGTTACATTTTTGGCATTTTATGGCAATTAAACTGGAATTCCGCCAGTCGTGCCTTTATTATCACCTGCCATGGCCCAGGCCGGACGCCTTGGTACAGAGCCGGTACCGGATCTCATAATATTTGTCCGGCGCATCAAATACGACCCACAGAGCCATAACCAACGCTTTGAAATGATCAAGTTACATGTTTTGGCATTTTAGGGCAATTAAACTGGAACTCCGACAGTCGTGCCTGTATTATCGTCTGCCATGGTCCAGGCCGAACGGCTAGGTAAGGAGCCAGTACCGGTCGCATGATATTTGTCCGGGATATTAAATATGACCCAATGAACCATCACCAACTCTTCAAATGATCAAGTTAAATTTTTTGGCATTTTATGGCAATTAAATTGGAATTCCGCCAGTCGTGCCTGTATTATCGTCTGCCATGGTCCAGGCCGAACGGCTAGGTAAGGAGCCAGTACCGGTCGCATGATATTTGTCCGGGATATTAAATATGACCCAATGAACCATCACCAACTCTTCAAATGATCAAGTTAAATTTTTTGGCATTTTATGGCATATAAACTGGAACTACGCCAGTCGTGCCTCTATTATCGCCTGCCATGGTCCAGGCCGGACGCCTTGGTACAGAGCCGGTACCGAATCGCATGATATTTCTCCAAGACATCAAATACGACCCACAGAACTATAACCAACGCTTCGAAATGATAAAATTACATTTTTTCGCATTTTATGGCAATTAAACTGGAATTCCGTTAGTCGTGCATGTATTATCGCCTGCCATGGTCCAGGCCGGACGCCTTGGTACGGAGCCGGTACCGAATCTCATTATATTTGTCTAAGACATCAAATACGACCCAAGGAACCATAACAACTACTTCGAAATTATCAAGTTACATTTTTTGGAATTTTATGGTAATTAAATTGTAATTCCGTTAGTCGTGCATGTATTATCGCCTGCCATGGTCCAGGCCGAACGCCTTGATACGGAGTCGGTACCGGATCACATGATATTTGTCTGGGATATCAAATATGACCCAAGGAACCATAACCAACGCTTCGAAATGATCAAGTTATATTTTTTGGCCTTTTATGGCAATTAAACTGGAATTCCACCAATCGTGACTGTATTATCGCCTGCCATGGTCCAGGCCGGACGCCTTGGTACGGAGCAGAACCAGGTCGCATGATATTTGTCCAGGACATTAAATATGACCCAAGGAACCATAAGGAACGCTTCGAAATGATCAAGTTACATTTTTTGGCATTTTATGGCAATTAAATTTGAATTCCACCAGTGGTGCCTGTATAACGCCTGCCATGGTTCAGGCCGGACTCCTTGGTGCGGAGCTGGTACCGGATCACATTATATTATCCTGGACATCAAATATGTCCCAAGGAACCATAACCAACGCTTCGAAATGATCAAGTTACATTTTTTGGCATTTTATGGCAATTGAACTGGAATTCCGCCAGTCGTGCCCGTATTATCGCCTGCCATGGTCCAGGCAGGAGGCGTCGGTACGGAGCCGGTACCAGATCGCATGATATTTGTCCGGGACATCAAATACAACCCAAGGAACCATAGCCAACGCTTCGAAATGATCAAGTTACATTTTTTGACATTTTATCGCAATTAAACTGGAATTCTGCAAGTCGTGCCTGTATTATCGCCTGCCATGGTCCAGGTCGGACGCCTTGGTATGGAGCGGGTATCGGATAGCATTATATTTGTCTGGGACATCAAATACGTCCCAAGTAACCATAACCAACTCTTCGAAATGATCAAGTTACATTTTTGGCATTTTATGGCAATTAAACTAGAATTCCGCAAGTCATGCCTACATTATCGCCATCCGTGGTCTAGGCCAGACACCTTGGTGTGGGGCAGGTAGATGATCGCATGATATTTTTCCGGGACATCAAATACAACCCAAGGAACCATAACCAACTCTTCGAAATGATCAAGTTACATTTTTTGGCACTTTATGGAAATTAAACTTGAATTGGGCTAATCGTGCTTGTATTATCGCCTACCATGCTCAGGTCGGACTCCTTGGTACGGAGCCGGTACCGGATCGCATGATATTTGTCCGTGAGATTAAACACGAGCCAAGGAACCATAACCAACACTTCGACATGATCAAGTTACATTTTTTGGAATTTTATGGCAATTAAATTGGAATTCCGCCAGTCGTGCCTGCATTTTTTCCTGCGATGGTCCAGGCCAGAGGCCTTGGTACGGAGCCGGTACCGGATAGCATGATATTTTTTCGGGACATCAAAAACGACCCAAGGAACCATAACCAACACTTCGAAATGATCAAGTTACATTTTT
>ML404161.1:132099-148249 GCA_005239525.1 Nicotiana knightiana | reverse complement strand
ACCAATAGTCACATCCCTGGCATCATCTCGACGGACCCTATCCTGAAGTACTAACAAATGCGGGTCATCATATTGCCTAGCTCTAATCTGGTCATATATATATATATATATATATATATATATATATATATAACACGCTTCGTTGTATAATTTTAACTAGATATATTTTAGTGTATTCATCTCTTGTATTACAAAAGTGTTAACGAATTACATTTATATTATTTAGATAGTAAATATAAAAGTAATTTTTAATTTTGACCAATGTTGACCTGAAAAGAGACCAACTTTGGTCGCTAATTATCCAGAAATTAAATTAGCGACGAAAGTTGGTCGCTAAATTTAAATCAGATTTATTTATATTTTATATAATATTTAAAATAATAATATAATTGTTAAGCGTTAGAACTGAGTCCCAGATTAACGATCAAAGTTGGTCTCTATCTGCTTCCCCTTTCGTAAGCGACCAACTTTGGTCGCTAATTATCCAGAAATTAAATTAGCGACGAAAGTTGGTCGCTAAATTTAAATCAGATTTATTTATATTTTATATAATATTTAAAATAATAATATAATTGTTAAGCGTTAGAACTGAGTCCCAGATTAACGATCAAAGTTGGTCTCTATCTGCTTCCCCTTTCGTAAGCGACCAACTTTGGTCGCTAATTTTAAATTATATTTATTTATATTTTATAATTATTTTTAATAATAATATAATTATTAAAATTTTATAACTTGATCCCAGATTAGTGACCAAAGTTGGTGTCTATCTACTTCACCTTTGGTAAGACTTTGTACCTTACACGGCAAATAGAGTGAATAGTCCTTCTTACTTCCAATATTTGGATGACTTGATTACTTGGCTTGTCAAGAATATTTCTTCTCAAAAAACTATAGTATAAAATTACATGCTCATCTTGCATTCCGGGGAATATTACTAGGTGTCACAACAGAAAAAAGTTATTCATATTCCGATGTTTATATTTGACTACACAAATTTACCATATATTATTAAGGTTTGTAAAGTAAAAATATACACTAATTAATTAATATTAAGTTAGAAAAGTATATGTATAAAAGACATATACTAGTATTATTTATTTATTAGTTTAACATAAATATCATGTATGATTAAGTTATATCCGTGTTGTAACCATACCAAAGACATATACTAGTATTATTTATTTATTAGTTTAACATATTTATCAATATGTTCTTTATTTGGTATTGGGTGTAAATATATAGTTCACGTATAATTTTCCTTCTAAGAATCATTAAAAACAAATTATCCTGAGAAAGAAACAAATACTAGTAGTCCTTATTCTGATATACGTGTAATTAAGACATCGAATTTGAAATTTAGGTAGTGAGGCGGCATTTATATTTTTTTTTTCAAACAAACTAAATAGAAGGAAAAGGTTATTTTTTATCGATAGTCGAGTATTAGGGTAGTGGAGTAGGTATAATTCTAAAGTATTCATAACAATAGTATTGTCATGTAGCCTCGCTTTCTGTTGGCAGTAGATTTGTATGACTAATCGTTGTTTTTATTATGAGTTTTTTGGAGTGTCCTTCTTGTCTGTATTTTCATTAATCTAGTGCTTATACTTTCCTGATACGAAAGTTTATAAGAAACAAAATCTTTATCCTCATAAGTTAGTGGTCGTGGTCGTGGTCGTGGTCGTAGTCGTCGTGGTCGTATGGTACCAAAGGAAGTATTTTCTAGTCTAGGATCTAAAACTCCAAGTACATGTGGTACTATCACATCTCGTCTTGGTATTAGTGAAAAGTAGGTGGGAAACCCCAAGATGAATGCTGTTTGCAAGTCTAAATAGAGGCATATTATACTGTGTAGTTATTGCCACAAAGAAACCTTGTTACAGCTACTGTTCTCACAAACGAGATTTAGATTGATGCAATTACTCTACTCACTGTTTTTTTTTTGCAGTAATATACTTTTTCAACTGTTTGCCTGCCTACCTCCAATGCCTACATTCCTGTTTACTGCTCAATTCTCATTTATCTTTGGTACCTCTGCACTGCTTCTTTTTATTTTGCTCTCGTTAGTATCCGATACTCGTATTGAAGTTTCAACTAATTTGAATTCACGTCATTAGCCTCGTTGATTTAGAAGCGTTTCCTACTATAGATTTAATATTTTGTTACTGTTGGAAATTATATCTTTTGTGCCTAGTACACTCATAAGGAGTAGTAGCTTATTATAAGGCTTATTAGTTAGTCCACCCTAACCCTAATATTGTTTATATAAACACCACTATGGATATTAAAAGATACACTCTAAATCGTCGAGAGAAAGACTAGGATTAGATGTATATGCGTTATTGATGGGTCTTAGAATGTGGGAAAAGGGATTTCATCCATCTTGTGAGGATACCGATGACACAAGTCGTGATTCTTGCAAATCCGTTTTTACTACGAAGAAACCCGTAAATCTTTTAATTAGTATTTACGGGTTAAATTATGTAAATAATTTGATACGCGAGCTAAAAGTGATAATACTCCGCGGAAAAGATCCGCTTCACATAGAAGGGAAAACGAATGCAACAAATATTGAATAAAAATTCTAAAAGAAAAAAGGGTTATTTATGTCGAAAAATCAATGTCAATTGGACAAGTGATTGACAATTCATGAGTAGGTAAGCCGTAAGCCAAGGAGGTAGTAGGTGTTTAGATAATATCAGAGTTAAAGTCAAAAACGGATATTTCAATTTCCATATTACTATTATAATCTTTGGTCTTATTATATAGTATTGGACTATTAGTAATTATTTAAATAGTCAAACTAATTTCTTTGAGGATAAAAAATTATTTACAATGCTATGTTGGTTTTAAGAAGTGATTTTTGATTTATTATGATTTACTTCATATTTTTATTTTGATGTTTATTTACATTATTTTTTAAGTGCTATCGATCTATTATATATACACTAACTATTTTTTTTTATACATGTTTTTACGGATATTCATTTAAATAAATTTTTCCTCTGAAACATTTTGCATGATACCTCTTGGTTGAAGGTGCGGTTCCAATTACTATCTAAAAAGATTATTAGTACCTTATTATTACTAGGTCATAGTTAATTATATTTTAACCATAATTTTTAACTTAACCACAGTGAAGTAATATGGTTTAGTATAAATATTAGGTGTGAAAAAGATACTACCAACAAACATTATAACATATTTAAATACTATGAAACTTTAAAAATTATTCTTTTCTCTTAAACTTCATGCAAGATCGAGCTAGTTTATATACCTAAGTACTACAACAAAAAAATAAGATACAATCAGACATCTCTATAACAATATTTTTATATAAAAGTCAAGTTTTTTCGGAGTCAATTTTCATGTTATGTTATAATTATTGTCTCTATAACATCACGTCGTTATAACAGTCAAAAAATATTCGAAAGAAACGAAATTGTTATGGAGAGATTTGATTGTACTTAAATTAGTTTTTTTTATTTTTTAAATTCAGTTTGAGGCATTTCCGCGTTCAAATGAAGCGCGTGGGGTTGTAAAAGATTAAAAAGCAAAAGACAGTACTATAAAAGGGAAGGTTTATTAGTACCCATAAATAGAAAGCCCATGAACACACAATATACCTTAATGGGCTGGGCCGGTCTTGTCATTTCAGTCCTTTTTTATTATTATTTTCCTGTTTTTCTTCTGTCTTTTTTTCTATAATTGTCAAGAGTACAGGTGAATGAATTGTTTCTTTTCCCACGCCATAAGAGACTTGTTTAATATCTGTTAGTTTTTATACTGTAGCTTTGGTAATTGGGCTTTCTTATCTTCTTTGGGCTGACAAAATGGGCTTCTCTTTTCTCCACTGGTCCAAAAAGGAAATCAATATCGAAACATTCTCTCAACTGATTTTAGGAGATTTGTATTTTGTATAAATTGAGTATACTAATCTTTTTTGATGTGTCATTTCTTGTGTCTTCATTCTTGACTAGATAGTTCTGTTCTCTTTTTGACAACTTTTTTTGTTTTTCATATGTTTATATGGGGAACTCATGTCTTTTTTACTGCAAAAACAGACTTAAATTCTCTATGTTTCCCAACTCCGATGGAATGGAGTAGAAAACGACGACGACAACAACAAACAACAGCGTAATCTTATAAGTGGTATATGAGGAGTATAGCGTGTATCCAGACCTTACTCCTATCTTGAGAAGCTATAGAGGTTATTTCCGGTAGACCCAAAATTCAAGGAAAGATTTTTTTTTTTAAAAAGTAGCAACAAGCAGTAACACAAGCAAGAAAATAAGAATACCGAAGCGAAAGAAACAACACGTATTAATAGAAATTTCAGAATAAGAAAATACAAAACTAACTCTAATACTATGTACTTGTATTTACAAGGAAAACGATCGACTATTATAACTAACCTTCTACGTTAATATTCATATAAAGTCCATCTCATTGTAATATCTTCTCGAACTGCAATGTTTTTAACATTTTTAGGGTCGAGTGTTGCAATATAGTAGAGGCAATCAGTATTGGAGTCAGAATTTTTACTCTAAACACTTTTAGGGTCAAGTTATACACACATTTTTTCAAAAAAATTTCATATCTATTATAAATTCGAGACAGTGAATATGTATGCACATTGATAAGAATTTATTTGAACATCAAATCAATAGATGCATAACATGTCTACGTAAAATTACTTCTATCACTTCACTATGATTAGTTAATACTCCTATATGTTATCAAATCATTTCATCACTAAACCATAGAGTGTAATTATATAAATATTGAAATGTGATTAAGTATTTTCTTGTACACATCTGTATATATGTTAAATTTATCTTTATCAATCTCACTTCCCAACTCAAAAATGTTAATAGCTTGACTCAAAATAATTTTAAAATATTAAGCACCCGTTTGGCAGATTTTGTCAAAATAAATTTGAGTTTTATTTGGCAAACACATGTTTGGCCATAGATTTTGCTTATATTTTGACAAAATCTCAAATCTCAAATTCCAAAACCAGCTAAATATCACTATTAATTTTTTTTTAAAAACCAAACTTTTGTATTTTATAAAAGAGCCCACCATTTATTATTTTGTAACAATGTTGATTCGTCTTCTCGGTCATCTGATAGTGTATCATGTAGTTGATTATAAAAATGATAATTTTTTACCAAATTTATCTATGTTTCAAGACCATGGTTTGCGATAATATAATGAATGTTATTGATAATGGCATTATTGGGTATTTGTGATAGTTTTTAGAACTTGTGGGTATAAGTCATGTTTCATGTTTTTCCAAAATAAATTTGGGAAATATGTTTTAAAAACTAATGTCCAAACATATTTTCATCTTCAAGCCAAACTACACCCAAATCAGATTTTTCAAAACAACATTTAGAAATCTATGGCCAAACGCTAGCTAAGACATGTGTTGTAGCTGAATCAGATTATCGAGTTCTCAATCTTATGCTGATCCAAGAAGAGTTCGTGTAAGCATATCAAGCCCAAAAAAGCCCAAGACTTAACTAAATTATCGGTGAAATCAGAAATAGCAAAAATTACAATTGGTAATTGAAAAATAGTTATAATCTAAAAGTGACCAGTATTTTGGCACTTTTTCATGTAAAGAGAAAATCCGAACAACACCCTTAATAATACAGAAAAATTCTAACATAATATGCTGGAGTTCAAATTTTTTAGGTATAAAATTCCAGCATTGTAACGACCAGGCCGGTCGTGCCGAGGGTTTAGCCCCGTTTCTTCCTATTTTTGCTTCATTATTTGTTATTCAGCTCTATTATGTTGTGTCGGGTCGGTTGGCTCGGGTTCAGAGTGATTTTTTTAAAGGAATGAGACACTTAGTCTCTTAAGTTTGGTTATTAGTGCAAAAGTCAACCGCAAGTTGACTTATAAGTAAATGATCTCGGAATTTGATTTTTATGGTTCGAATAGCTTCTTTAGGTGATTTGGGACTTTAAAGCGTGTTCGGAATGTTATTCGGAGGTTCGTGGTAGAATTAGGCTTGAATTGGCGAAATTGAATTTTTGGCGATTTCCGGTCGGCAGTGGAAGTTTGATATCGAGGTCAGAATGGAATTTCGAAAATTGGAATAGGTTCGTAGTGTCGGTTGTGATTTGTGTGCAAAATTTCAGGTAATTCGGGTGTGGTTTGGTTGGTTTCGGCATCATTGGCCAATTTTGAAAATTTAGAAATCCTTAGGCTTGAATTCGGGGTTAATTAGGTGTTTTGATATTGTTTTGGGTGTTCCGAAGGGTCGACTAAGTTCGTGGGATGATATGTAACGTATTGGTATTTGATTGAGGCCCCGAGGGGCTCAGAATGATTTCGAATGGTTATCAAAGAGTTGAACAATTGGAGATGCAACTGAAGCTATTGTTTTCTGTCATCACCGCACCTGCGGATTGCGGACCGCAGGTGCGAGCCGCATAAGCGGAAGAGAGACCCAGAAGCAGCATTGGTCGCAGGAGCGGAGGGCTGGATCGCATCTGTGAGCCCGCAGGTGCGAGACTTGGGACGCAGGTGCGGCGTCTGAGGACTTAAGTGATTTCTGCAGGCGTGGATTTTTGGGCACAGAAGCGGCCCGCAGGTGCGAGATATTGACCGCAGATGCGGAAAGTGCTGGGCCGAAAGTATAAAAGGCCACTTTGCGAATTTCTTGTTTCCACCATTTTTGAAGACGGGTTTGGATCTTTTTGGGTGATTTTTGCGAAGAGATTCAAGAATCATGATTGAGGTAATGTTTTTGAACCTAACACTCGATTTTGTGGTAATTTTCAGTTGATTAAGCATGAGATTTGTTAAGATTAGGGATGTAGTTGAGGGGTTAGGGCTTGGAAATTTGAAGGTTTGATTTGGGGATTTGAGGGGTCATATGTGATTGGATTTTGATGAATTTGGTATGTATAGACTCATGAGTGAATAAGGATTTCAGTTTTATAATTTTTGTTGGATTACGAGACGTGGGCCTGAGGGTCGGATTTGGTCAAATTCGGGTTTGAGGCCAAGTCGAGCTGCAAGGGCATCACATAGTAGATTTTCGTCCAATTTGAGGTAAGTAACACTTCCAAGCTTGGTTTTGACGGTTCAAAACCCCAAACAACGTGTTATGTGATTAGAATTTGGTGACACACATGCCAAGTGACGGGTGTGCGGGCGTGCACCGTGAGACTTGTGACCTGGTTCATTCCATGACACCGTTCATTGGTTATCTCTTGTTGATATATGTGCTTCTGTCAATGTGACTGGTGTGAGCATGCTAGAAATCATGCTAAATACTATGTTAAGGCTTCACGCCGATACTTTGGAGACTCGAGCGGTCATCTTAATGCAAAGATGCTAGAAATCATGCTAGATATTATGTTAAGGCTTCACGTCGATGTTGTTGAGACCAGAGTGGTCGTTTATTGTTGTCATCTAATGTGTTTCATTGATATTATATACTCAGTCCTATCTTTGCATATCATATCATGTCTCACTCTCGGTAATTGTTGTTTTGCACATTATATCATTGATTTGGGCTAGTTCATGCATTGTGAGCCCATGTGAGCGAGACTGGAGAGTGATGATTGAGTGAGGTCAAGAGCATGATATTGAGTGACAGATATGGGATGGGGCTGCACGTCGCAGCATGTTATATTGATTATGCCTAGATCTGGATTATGTTAGCGCTTGGGCTATAGAAGCCCCTCCGGAGTCTGTAACACACCCCCAGTGAACGCAATGATATTTGAGGGATGGATCTTCCCTGGACATGGATCTTGTCTGAAGTGTTTATATTTGGAGATGGATCTTCTCCATGAGGGCTGATTGGCATGTTTCCTCGGTACTGAGCGGTGATAGCCAGTGATGTGTATGTGTATTCCGGGATGGATCTTCCCTAGGCCATTGAGCCATATAAAGTACCGAGCGATTGTGAGGTGTATCATTATCCGGAGATGGATCTTTTCCATAGGGCTGGATTGGCCTTCCTCAATACTGAGTGACTTCTGTCTGATGTGTATATATTATGGGATGGATCTTCCCTGGGCCATGCGAGCCATATACATTACTAAGTGGACGAGTATTTGAGAGTGGGAGCATATTGTGCATTTCATATTGTTGATGCATTGGCATGCAGAATACGTTGAGTTATATATATGTTAAACTGTTCAGAACAATACTTATCTTATCACCTTGAGCTGTCTAGTTAACTGAAAGCATGCCTAAATTTTTGTACATTGATTATGTCATAAAATGTGGAGGTTTAGTCCGTCACTACATCTCAGCTCATAGTATAGGCTTGTTACTTACTGAGTTGGTGTACTCACGTTACGCCCTACACCTTGTGTGCAGATTGAAGTGTCCCAGGTCACGCTAGTGACGGTTGATCGTTTGCTGCGGTTCATCTTCGGAGAGAGCGAGGTAGCTACTTGGCGATCGTAGACCCGCCTTTCTCCTTTCCTATATTCCTTTGTGTACTCTGTTAGTTATTTTTCAGACAATTGTTGTCTTGATGTATTTTGGCACAATTGTAGTATGGCTCATGATTTAGTGACATCATATTTTGGGATTTCTCTTTTTTACGGTATTTTGGGTTTGATTTTATCTTTTATTTCGGTTTTCCTCTGATGAAAAAGGGTAATACTTAAATATTGTTATGATAGAAATCGAATTGGTTAAGAGTGTAGGCTTGCCTAGTTCCACGATAGGCGTCATCACGACCAGGTTGGTTTTGGGGTCGTGACAAACATAATGTGTTGGGTTTCATAATGTGCTAGAATTCCAATATAATATGCTAGAAATTTATAAGCATGAGCTCCACAATCCAGCATACTATAATCGAACTTTCTGTGTGGTGGAGTTCCAAAATAATATGTTGGAAGTTTATATGCAGGAGCTCCATAATCCAATATATTATACTGGAGTTTTTCGTGTTTCAGTAAAATAATGATTATTTTTCAATGACTTTATTAATGTTGATTATTTCTCAATTACCAGTCTGAAAACTGGCTAGCCCATACTATTTTCACAAATTATATTTTTCCTTATCTTGGGCCTTGTAATAAGAAAAATTATAGTGAATGTTACACCAGGTAACTACTTTTAAGCATGATGTTTAAAATATATCCACTATTTACTGTGTATTTAAAGATTAGCCAATTTCGCTCAAACTTGAGGATACGACGTCCTAGAGTTTAGACCTCAAAGTTCAAACTTCAGGACATCGTGTCCTAAAGTTCAAAATTGTATGTATAAGTTCGAATCTTATGTCCTGAATTTTAAATTAGCAGTTCAGGAATTTAGAAAACTTAGTCCTGAATTTCAAATTAGCAGCTCAAAAATTCAGGACAAGTCCTCAATTTCCAAATTCAGGATACTTAGTCCTGAAGTTTGGGTGAACTGGCTAATCTTTAAATACATTATAAATTGTGAATATATTTTAAATAGCGGACTTAAAAGTGGCTATTTCTACACTTCGCACAAATTATATTGTATAGCCTCTATTTTTTTTATTTATTGTTTTTGTATATTTGGCAAGTACTTGTTTCGGACAATTGACTTGAAAGTCTATAGAAGTAGGGGTGGACATCGATAGGTTCGGTTGTGATTATAATCGGCTTGGAATATCGGTTATCAGTTTATAAATTATGCTAAATCGATATCGGTTATCGGATATCGGTTCATTGGTCATCTATCCTTATTGGTTCGGTTATCGATTTACCCGACAAGAATACAAATGTCCAAAAAAATTATGTTTTTATTATAGAAATCGTGATCATACTTAAGAGAGAAGAACTAAATTTTTGCTCTGAAGAAAATAGAGATTAAATTTCAACTTTAGGAAAAAAAAATTCTTTGTATTTGAAAATCCCAATGAATAATCTGAATTTTCAAAGTCATAAGTTAGTAGGAGTATGGAATAAAATACTCAACAATCTAATCTTGCTAACTATCTCACTATGAGAGGGCATAATTGATATAAATAATAATAAAATCCTAATGTTGTAAATACTAAAGAATTCAATGCAACAAAAGAAACAAACAGAAAAACTAGAAATCTCAATTAATTCTTTAAAGTTTAAAACTTAAAATCTTAACTGAAGAATTAAGATGAGAAATTCAGAAAAGTTTAAAACTTACTCTAAGGATTAAGGTCTGAAGATAAAGAGTAACTGCCGAGAGAATTTGAGAGAAAGAAGCCATAGGGTGGCTTTTATATACTTCGTGGGTAAAATTATAATTTGTTAGCTTATTGGCCTATCAGTTAAACTATTAATAAAATTGGACAAATCGAGATCCGAGCCGATAATCCAATAATCAAACAACATTAAATCATTATCGAACTATTTATCTTATAACCCGATATTGATAACCCGATAGCATTTTATCAATTTGGGCTATGGTTACCCCTATATATGCCAGCCCTATCTAGAAGAATGGAACAAGCAGCACGCCACGTCAGTATACGTATTGAGTCAACGAAGAAGCCCACAAACCTTGCTACACGTGTTGAGTTTCAATGGGCCACTCAATCGCAGGCTCCATTATCGGCCCAAATTCCCCCACCAACCCAAACGCGACGAACAGGCACAAAATCAGATTCTTTAACTGTAAACATTCGTCTCATTACTCTATTTTAAAATAATGAACAAATATAGCACTTAAAAAATTATGGAAACTTACACAAATGTTCCAAATAAGTCTCAACTTACCAACTTCTAGCCATTAGTCATAGACTTATCAAAACTAGCCAAATACATATAAAAATTGAAAACCAAATAAATAAATTTCTTTCTCTCAAAGAATCACATGTAAAAATCTCCTTCCATATTTCTAAGCGTGATTAGCAACATTAGATGCAAGACCATAAGCAAAAAAGGAACTTTTTCAATGGGTATAATTGAAATTCATTGAAAACATATAGATAAGTCAGTATACAAAATTTGAGTAAGATTGGAGGTGATTTGGACTGGTTTATATCAAAATTCATAATTAAATCTAGTTCAAAAAATTCTTCTACGACACATGTATCAAACATGTATCTCACACACAAGTATACATGTGATACACAATTGATACAAATATGATATATTGTGATACATATCATTTTTTTTATGTTCAATTTTTATTTCGAATTTTCAATTCAAACTACCTCAAAACTTCACCAAATCATCCCAAAACTGAGATTCAAGCTCTTTGAGATGTACCCAATATATTCTAATTAGGGGTGTACATAGGTCGGGTTGGTTCGGATTTTCTAATTACCAAACCAAACCAATTGAACCGGGTTATTAAAATTAAATACCAAACCAAACCAATAAAATCCGAGTTTTTTAATCTCGTTTTTTCTCGGGTTTTCGGGTTTTTCCGGATTTTTTCATAAAGTCTTCATAGCACAAAATGTAAAATTTGTGCATATTTCTTTAATCTCAGTAAGACAAAACTATATAATATGTTTTCAATAAAATAACATAAATATGAGATGAGTCATGGCATTGTACTAAAATATTCAACAATAAAGACAATAAGATCGCATAAAATAAATATTATTAATAAACCATAATGTAAACAAACATAATTTAAAATTATGACTAATAAGTACAGAGGCAACGATTTAAACCTTAAAACCTTATGGATTCAACTTTTAAAACTTTTAGCATTGAACCCATTATAATTTGAAAGTTATGGGTTCATCTCTACTATTTTTGTAATTTTAATGAGTTTTTACATATAAATTTTTACTCCGCGTCGGAAGTTATGGGTTCAATTGAACCCGCGGAGTATACGCTAGATCCGCCCCTGCATAAGTACTATATTTACATGACTAACCACAAAAAGAAAAATAAGTTATACATTTTATCTAAACAATGGGAAAACTAAAAAATAAATATTCAACACTATTTTCGTTCATAGTACAATCGAATTGAATGTCTTTAATTAGCATTAGTATTGATTTGGTTTTTGTTTAAGATCTATTTGAGTTACTAACATTTATGTACTATAAAACTTATTGGAGCATCCAAAAATTATAAGCCCAAGCTTGAAATAATATGTTAAAAGATAAAACTGTGAAACAGTTTAAGAAATATTTATAACTATACACTATCATAAATATTTTTATGCATTTATTTAAAACTTCTATACATATAATGTCGGGTTAGTTTTGTTCGGTTTGACTTTTTTTAGTTAAAACCAAATCAAACCAAATATGGTCGGGTTTTTTTTTCTCAACACCAAACCAAATCAAACCAAACCATAGTCGGATTTGTTTTCTCGATTTGACTCGGATTATTGGGTTGGTGCGGTTTGTCGGTTTCATTTGTACACCCCTAATTCTAATAACACCCACTCAAAAGAAAGCAAAATTTTGACCTTTTTTGCTACAAATAGCTAATTGACTAATATTGTAATATTTTACGAATTGGTCAATTTTATAATTAGCTACTTATAAATGGACATAGTTGATAGTTTCCCAAAAATTATCTCTTTCGGATTTCATTAAGACTCGGGTCTAATATTTGTTCATCTAATCTTTAACGTGTAGTCTATTTGGACAAGTTTTTTTGCAAGAAGTATTTTTTCGTGAAATTAATGTATTTAGCCAAGCTTTTAGAAGGAAAAAGTGTTTTTGAATAGAAGCATAAACAATTTTTGAGAAGCAAAACAAAATAATTTCTCCCAAACCCACTTTTCAAAAATGCTTTTAAAAAAAATATGTTTAAAAGTATGATCAAACACTAATTACTGTTCAAAGTAATTTTTAAATTAATTACAAATACAAATTCCTTTCTTACTAATAGAACCTTTTTCAAGCTAACCCCCCCCCCCCCCACGCAAAAAAGTATTTTTTTCAAAATTGAAGTGTTGGACCAAGCTTTGAGAAGAAAAAAAGAAGTGTTTTCGAGGAGAATCAGAAAAATATACTTAGAACTACTTTTTAAAAGTTTGGACAAACACTAATTATTATTTAAAAGTGTTTTTCAAATTAATTAGCCAAACACAAACTGATTTTTCACCAAAAGTACTTCTGAAAAAAATATTTCTCAAAATAAACTGATTTTTCCGACTTGGCCAAACAAGCTATAAATATTTTTTTTAAGAACACTTTTAAGAAAAAAACTTTTCAAAATAAGCTAATTTTAAAAGATATCTCTTCCATACAATGTTAGATTCGGTCTAATAATTATTTATGTAATTTTTAATTTATTCACAAAATATTAAATTGTAATGTAATGCTTGCAATAACTTACAAAATTTTATAACATTTTCACGTAAATAGAACATTACAGTTAACGCGACTCGTAGCAGTTGCTAGATGTTTCTAGTGTATGCTATAAGCCTATATATTTGTTTCACTCTCTAAATCCAGAGCTCGTCTACATATTTCTACAGTCGTCCATTTTGCTTCAAAGGTCTGACTCTTCCTCCTTTTTTTTTCTTTCAATAATGATTGATTTTTGTATAGTAATATATTTAAATTTGGTTGAGCTTAAGCTGATTTAATGTTACTAATTTTGGTATTTATAGTTGGGAAATCTTCTGTAATCGGGAATAATGGGAAAGTGTTATCCGAGAGTGAGCGAAAAGTATGAAAAAGCAGTAGAGAAATGTAAGAGAAAGCTTAGAGGACTCATTGCTGAGAAGAATTGTGCTCCTATTATTCTTCGATTGGCGTAAGCTCTCTCTCTCTCTCTCGTCTTTTTAAGATCTCGTGCATTGGAACCCATAGTTATGGACCAATCCGTTAGACGGAACATTTTCTTTTCCAAGTGAAATCCCCTGTATGCAACAGAGGCGATTCCATGATTTAGATTTTGTGGGTTAAACTTTAATGTTTTTAGCATTGAACTTGTTGTATTTTTAAAGTTATGGGTTCAGACCTACCATTTGCTGTAATTTTTATAAATTTTTACACATAAAAATTATGCTCCGTGAGGAAAGTGGTGGTTCAGATGAACCCGGAGGCGATACTCTACATCTCCTGCCTATATGTATCTTTCGTTTTGTGGAATAAGAAGCTTTCGTATTTTAATGCACATATTTAATTTATCTAGAACTAAATGTTTTGATCCTCATTATCGAATCTTAAGTGTATACCAAGAACTAAACTTATTGTCGTTTCATAATTGGACTGAAGACTCTGTTTGACGCGAATAATCAACTGATCAATATCGAATTTTATTGAGTAGGCTCAGTGATGGAACTAGGATTTTCACTAAGAGGGTCAAAATATAAGGAAGTAAAACTCAGGAAGAAGCCAAGGAATATCAATACGTAGTATATATAGGTACATAAAAGAATGTACCTAACTACATCGTATAGTTTTTCGACAAAGAGATGTCGGTTGACAGCCCTTTAATATATGTGGCTTCGCCAGTGAATTGGATTCTGTATGTTTGATTGTAAATATTGAAAGAGAGGACATGTTGTGGTGTTGATAAGTTTTTTTTTCTTGAGTAAAAATTATAAGTGAGCATATATCTCTCTGTTTTTAATGATTAGAAGTGTGTATATATGGAATCATGTGTGCAATCATAAGATTGGATTGCCTCCACTTGTAGACTGCAAATTATAGTGTAATTGGTTCCCGTACTTTTTTATACTTATATTTAAAGTATTATCTGTTATTTCTTTTGCTTCGGTTACCTTATCATTTGTTATTGCTCTTCGTTACTGCTTCGCTACTATTACTGTATCCATTATTATATTTCTTTTTTAATAATGCTGTGGCAATGCTTTTACTGAGCGGAGAGTTTATCGGAAATAACCTCTCTATCTTCACAAGGTAGGGATAATATATGCGCATACACTGCCTTTCCAGACCGCACCTGTGGGATTATACAGTGTTTGTTGTTGTTGTATATTACAGGGTAAGCGGCTACCTAAACTCTAAATGGTTCTATAAGACAATCTTAGTACTGGCCTCATCTTAGATTATCTTAGAGGAACATTAGAAATTCAATTTTTGATACTGTAATACTTGCCTTAGCATGTAATTTGATTATAATTTTGTAAAAACTGAAAGGTAAGAAAATTTATAATAGTGTCCACTAAGATTAATTGAGCACCTTGTCCATTGTAGTGGCCTGAAGTGTACTATTACTCGACTTTCAGATGGCATTCAGCAGGGACATATGATGTCAAAACCAAAACTGGAGGTCCATTTGGGACAATCAGGCACCCTGATGAACTTAAACATGGAGCTAACAATGGTCTTGACATTGCTGTTCGACTTTTGGAGCCAATTAAGGAGCAATTTCCAGTCTTATCCTATGCCGACTTTTATCAGGTATAAAAGTTCTTGGACAATGCCAACCTCTGGAGTAAGACACTTCTTTTTTGTGTGAATGCATCTAACTGATCGTCTTTTTTTCCGTCCTAAACTGAAGTTGGCTGGTGTAGTGGCGGTTGAAGTTACGGGAGGCCCTGATATTCCTTTTCACCCAGGGAGACAGGTCAGTAACTTGGATTCTCTTTTCTTACTTTGCCAGAAAGTTTGGCTATATAATAAAAGTATGTTAAAGGATCAATCAGTCTCTTGCTTGGTAGCCAATTTGAAGATGCAACACATGGTTCCATCTTTCTCCTTGTGTTGGTAGCTTACTATTAACTAAGTTATTTTCGATATCTATTAGTCTGTAGACCATGCATATGTGCCATTTAACGTAGACTAATCTTAGTTTGTTCCCATTTATTTGAGAAAAGGGTGAATGGAACCTCAGATTCGCTTCAGCTGGGCTAGAACTCTTTATTTCTCCCTTGAAATGCTTCACTGTCTTCTCCACATATAGACGTGAAAATCGTCTTTTAGGGTTGTGCATGTAATCTTCAATCCTGCCAAGAAATGATTTACTGAAATTGTGACTTTCCAGAAAACTTTGTGGTAATGCTATAATAGGTGAACCTTTTGACGTCATCTCTGAATGTTGAACCTGAGCTATGGGAACTTGACTAGGATTAGCACCTCATTATGTAGGACTTGGTAACTATTTACTTAGCATTTCTATTTAGTGAAGACAAGATATCGAAACACAAAATTCTAGAAATAGTAAAGAATTTAAAGGGGGTACTGATAAAATAGATTGTACAGACTACAGAAATTTGCTCAACTTGTTAAAAGGCCAAATGAGAGATGTGTGTGTGTGGCGCG
>ML404161.1:104869-129829 GCA_005239525.1 Nicotiana knightiana | reverse complement strand
TCGTTTTTATCCTATCTTCACCTTTTTAGGATTAGGAGCATGTACTTTAGCTAAACACCCCTACACTTGAAGTATTTCAAGCTAGGTTTCCTTCCTTTCCACTTTTCGTACGGAATGGACTGTGTTTTACTATGGGGCACACAGTTGATTATTCGATTTGCTGTAAGTATAGCTCCCCCCCCCCCACAAGTTCTGTGGTAAACCAGATGTTATCAACAAGGCATTCATCATCTCCTTTAATGTTCGATTCTTTCTTTCCGCAATTCCGTTAGATTGAGGAGAGTACGGGGCAGTTGTTTGGTGAATAATGCCATTTTCCAAACATATTTGTTCAAAAGGAGATTCATATTCTCCACCCCTATCACTTCTTATCATTTTGATCTTTTTGTTAAGTTGTGTTTCAACTTCATTCTTGTATTGCTTGAATGCATCAATTGCTTCATCTTTACTACTGATTAGGTAGACATAGCAATATCTCGTACTATCGTCAATAAAAGTGATGAATTACTTTTTATCATTGCGAGATGGTGTTGACTTCATGTTGCAAATATCTGTGTGAATTAAATTTAAAGGACTTGAATTCCTTTCAACAGACTTATACGAATGCTTAGCATACTTTGATTCCACACATATTTGAAATTTTGAGTTAATGCAATCAAATTTTGGCAATACTTCCAAATTAATCATTTTCCGTAATGTTTTGAAGTTGACGTGGCCTAAGCGTGCATGCCATAAAGTGTTTGACTCAACTAAGTAAGAAGAAGTTTCAACTTTATTGATAGGAATAGCTATTACATTTAGCTTAAAAAGGCCCTCATTCAGGTAACCTTTGCCTACATACATATCATTCTTACTTAAAACAACACTATTGGAAACAAATACACACTTAAATCCATTTTTGACAAGAAGTGCTGTAGATACTAAATTCTTGCGAATTTCTGGAACATGGAGAACTTGATTTAAAGTCACAATTTTTTCGGATGTCATCTTCAATGCAATCTTGCCAAATCCCTCGATTTTGGCCGTGGATGAATTTCCCATGAAAAGAGTTTGGTCGGGTCCTGCGGGAGCATAAGAAGAAAATAATTCCTTGTTAGCACAAACATGGCGGGTGGCTCCAGAATCAATCTACCACTCTCTCGGATTTCCTACCAAGTTGCTTTTAGACAACATGGCACACAAGTCCTCCACTTCTTCAAAGTTTTCCACCACATTTGCTTGATTCTTCTTCTTTTGTGACTCTTTCTTTTGAAACTCTTTCTTTGGAGCACGACAATCTATGGCCTTATGCTCGGGCTTTCCACAGTTATGATAACTACCTTTGAACTTCTTCTTGTTCGGATAATTCTTTGGTCCAGATGCCTTCTTTCTTTTCTTTTTATTTCCCGGTGCTTCCTCAACAAAGTTAGCTCCCATTAAGTTGCCACGTGACTTCTTTTCAGCATTTTTGTTGTCTTCTTCTATCCTTAGACGAACAATTAGATCCTCAAGTGTCATCTCTTTGCGCTTGTGCTTCAAGTAGTTCTTAAAGTCCTTCCATAAAGGAGGTAACTTTTCAATGAAGGCATCAACTTGAAATGGATCATTTATGACCATACCTTCAATAACAAATTTATAATTAACACTATTAATATTATTAATAAAATTATTGACTCGGGTCATACCTTCAACAAGGAGGTCATGCACGATGACTTGTAATTCTTGGACTTGAGTGATGACCGACCTGGTGTCAATCATTTTAAACTCCAAAAATTTTGCAGCAACGAACTTCTTAAGTCCAGCATCCTCGGTCTTGTACTTTTTCTCAAGAGCGTTCCATAACTCTTTTGAAGTTTCCATGACACTATAAACACTATACAAGCCATCCTCCAAACAACTTAAAATGTAGTTTATGCATAGGAAATCAGAGTGTTTCCATACTTCAATTACCACAAACTGTTCAGCCTCAGGAGTATCTTCTCCCACGACTGGAACATCCTCCTTGATGAATCGTTGCAGGCTTAGTGTAGTTAGATAGAATAGCATCTTCATCTGCTAACGTTTGAAGTCTGTACCGGAAAATTTCCCGGGTTTTTCTGCCGGTGCCATTGTATGTGCTGGTCTTGACGAGGCAACATTACTCGATAAAGCACTCGTTCCAGCAGCATTTCCATTAGTTTGGGTTTCATTCGTCATGTTTTTGTAGAGTTGGAAACAAACAGAACTTTGTTAAATCAGTGAAGTTTTGATATCTTCAAATTGAATACCAAACCAAACATACAACACGTAACAATGATGAAGTTTTTATATACTTCAACCAGTACGTTTATTATTCCGATAAAGTTTTGATATACTTTAAACTGGACAGAACAGTTGTTGGAGTAGAAAGCACCAAGGCTTTAGTCTCCAAACCAGTATACAAAATATAGATAATAGTTCAATATAGATTTCAACACAGAAATGTTAATTTAAAATTCCTTAAGATTGTTATCGCTACTGTGTTAAAACAAAAATTAGAAAACTGTTAGAAGAAACTGAAAAGCTGTAAATGATAAGAAATATTTTGAGTCCACAATTTCCTTGTGCGTCCTTAAGGAATTTTAACCCCCTCACAAATTGCCAAGGTAATGGATTAAATCCTCCCAGGATGAAATGAAATAAACCTTCCTGCAACAGTGGCAATACAAACTGCAGGATACCAACGAACTCAAAGAATGGAGCAAAATCACACTTACGAATTTGAGAGAGAAACTACGAAGTAGAATGCAGGATTTTCAGAAGGAAGTTCTATATTTTCGAGTAAGTGAAAAGGAAGTCATGCCTCAGAATTTATAGGCAATTGTCGGAAGAGGTGTGATGTCTGTTCATAATGTGAACAGATCTTTGAAAGGAAGAGGTGTCTGTTCATAATGTGAATAGAAGGGAAAAGCGGCGTTCAAAGTTTTGGATTATACATTCCAGTTAATTCCGTTAATGAACTGACTGGCACTTAATTAATTCTTAAATAATTAATTAAATAAACTTTATCAAAAAATTAATCTCATCGATCGATAATTTGACAAATCCAAATCCAAAGCTGAAGCCGAGCCGAGCAACGACGACGACGCTAGGCTTAATTCTCTTAAACTCCTTTAAGAGCTCTAAAAAGTGATCCTATATTTATACACACAAGTGTAGTTGTCCCTCACCAATGAGGGACAAAGTTCATTTGTCATAAATGGCAAAGCTCACTTGATTCAAATTTTCTATTTCCCTCCATTTTATTTCCCACCATTTCCCAATTCACACTTCTAGTCTTTAAAGCCCAAATGGCTTAAAGTCCAACACACGTCTCCCTCCAAATATATTTGATAGTAATTTTGTTTGCTTCCAACAAATATTACGATCTATTAATAATATACTTTGTATGGTTTCTTAGATGAGGAGAATTACTCTCCACTTAAATTTAACATAATTTATACTCCGTATGTTTGGTCTTTGCATCTTCTTATGCTCTATATAATAATATAAGTTAATAATATATTTACTATTGATTACCGCATAACAATTACTTTATTATTAATTATTACATGAATATTTATTGTATTATAATCTTTTTCAAATGATTCCTTAATTTATGTTTTGGTTACTTTACTTAAGTTGATTTTAATTTAGCAACCTATAAAACATCTCATGCTACAATAATGGAACGGTTAAATCTCTTATTATCGTGCCACAATTCGAAAGGAGCAGGCGACCATAATAAAAGAGTGTTTTAAGGTGTTTACTCATTTGAAGTTGGCTAATGAATATGCAACATTAGTTTGATTTTCCATTCAAAATGCCAAGGACCCCCTCATCCCTATGAAGGAGACAACGTTTAATCCAAATCCTACGTCAACACAAACCTCTAAATATGGAAAACATTCCACCTCTTCACCCCCAAGATCATCCTCAAATAATTTATGCTCAACCACCCCAATCCCAAGATTACCAACCCTCCAGTTGGATGGAACTAGGGCTTATGGGCCATGCAATATCCCTCACTGTACCAATCAATGGCCAAGAGGCCATAGTGATACTCCACAACACACAATATCTTGCCCAGCTCATAACGGAAGGGATGAGATTAGCCATGAACAATTATCTCAATCAAGCTTGGCTCAACAACATCATCCATCAGATGACCCCCTCCCTCAATCCTCAAATGGCCCAAGAGATGAGAGCATAGTGGAATATGCCCCCTCAGTTCAACCTCATAAACCCTCAGAATGCACTACTGGACCTACCTTTCTTTCCCACAGAAATGTTCACTCAGCTCAATCCAATATTTCTCCCATGGGACAGCAACCAAGTGAACCAGGAAGTCCCTCAACCACCTCCCCCCCTCCCCCTCAAGTATCTCCACCATACCAAGCAGACCCCATACCAGGTCCCGTAGAAGCAGAAATGGAGGAGGACGATGTCCCCCTAAACCTAAACTTAGGGCAAATGCAAGAAATATCAAACCTAGACGGAATAAAAAATTTCTATTCACGAAAAGGCACGAGAAGAGGCACATTCTCAGTTGGGTCTATTCAAATGCTCGATGGATATCCGTCCCCCACACGATCCAACAGTGGGAAACAAGGCAATGATATTAGTTCCATCCTTACGAAGGAATCCAGTCCTCATGGGAGGATACAGGAGAATGGGGAGAGGGGACATGCGGAGAAAAATCCATCAATGAATCGTGCAACTAACTTTATCATTTGAAACAATCGTGGAGGTAACAATGATTACTTTAGAAGTAACTTTAGAGAGATGGTTGACACCCATAGGCCCTACATGGTGACATTGTTGGAGACTAGGATGTCCAACCATGCAGCTTTGCTTGATACCTTTGCTTCACAAACATGATTGAAGTTCCATCGGAGGGCCAATCAGGTGGCATGGTTATGATGTGGAAGGATGAGATTATCAATGTCCAAAATGTTGTTCGTAGAAATTAGGATATTCATGCAACTATTGAGGTAACACTCATACGTAAACCTTGGGTTTTTACCTCAATCTATGCTAGTACATGTGCTTCTACTAGAAATACTATGTGGGACAACTTAGAAAATATAAACAAATCCTATAAAAGTCCTTGGTTAATAGCTGGTGAATTTAATGATGTCTTAGCTTCTAATGAAAAATATGGTGGTAAACCCATAAAAGATAAAAGAGCTAAATATATTTGGTCCAAACTAAAAAATTGTAATATGCTTGATCTAGGGTTCAAAGGAAGTAAATACACTTGGACTAATTGTAGGCATAATAAAAAATGTATGATCATGGAAAGATTGGATAAAGTCTTTGGTAATGAGGAATGGCTTAATCTTTTCCCTAAAAGCTCTATAATCCATCTCCCTAGGACCCATTCAGATCATAACCCTGTCCTAATAGAACTCATTCCCAAAAATAGGTCTATTCAAAAAATTCCCTTTAGACTTGAAACATACTGGTGTAAGCATCCGGAATTCCTCACTCTTGTTAAAAATGATTGGAATAGTAATGACCATTATAAGGCGAGCTCTAACTTTATTGATAAATTAATGGAATGGAAGAACACCACTATTGGCAACATCATGGGCAAAAAAAGAAAGTTACTTGCCAGGCTACAAGGTATCCAAAACTCAACTAGATATACTACAAGTACTTTCCTTCAAAATCTTGAATTTGACCTTAAGAATGAATGCAATGACATTCTTAGAATTGAAGAGGACTATTGAAAACTTAGGTCCAGGGTTCAGTGGCTAAATGAAGGAGACACAAATATAAAATTCTTTCATGTCTCGGCCACAAACCGAAGAAGAAGAAATAAAATAAATTACTTTAAAGATGCTAATGGTAAATGGATAAATGACCACGCTCTAATTATGTCCCATGTCCAAAACCATTTCCGCTAAACATTCACCACCTCCCACTCTCAAACTAATAGGTTGAACCCCATTAGAAAATGCTTTACTAGAAACAATCTTAATTTAGGAATTTTAGACTCACCCTAATGGACTTGGAAATTAAAAAGGCAATTTATTCATTTAAACCTTTCAAATCCCCCGGTCCTGATGGTCTCCATCCCTTCTTCTTCCAAAAATATTGGAACCAAATAGGTGAATCTGTTAGGGCTCTTTGCCACAAATTTTCACCACCCAAGTCATAAAACTCCTGATTTGAACAAAACCCTAATCTGTCTTATTCCAAAAATCCATAATGCCAATATCATCAATAACTTTAGACCTATTGGCTTATGCAATACTATTTACAAACTAGTTACCAAGATTCTTGCTAACCGACTAAAACCCTTCCTTAATCAGCTTATAAGCCCTTATCAAGATAGCTTCATGAAAAAATAGAAAAGCTTCTGAAATGACATCATTATTCAAGAATTGATTTTAAAATTTAAAAATTTGAAGGGATATCAAGGCCATATTATTCTCAAAATAGACCTGGAAAAGGCTTTTGATCGATTAAAATGGTCTTTTGTTCAATATACCCTTGAATACTTCAATTCCCCCCCCCCCCTAAGTTTACCAAATTAATTCTAAGTTGCATCTCTACCAGCAACATAGCTATTATTGTTAATGGATATGTCACAAATTACTTTCATCCAAGTAGGGGAATTAGACAAAGAGACCCCATATCCCCATATATTTTTATTCTTTATTTGGAAATGCTTACCAGGTATATTGATAACCAAGTGGATATTAAGAAAGGGACCCCATATCCTTAGGGAATAACTGCCCTAGCATATCTCATTTGCTATTTGCAGATGACCTTACCTTAATGGCTAAAGAAAATGACAAATACGGAGAATCCACAAAATACGACCTAGACCTTTTTTGCACTCTTTCAGGCCAGTGTATTAATACCACCAAATCAAAAATTATCTTCTCCCCAAACTGTAAAGACTCCCTCATCAAAGACATTACCTCTAGCCTTGGTATAAAAAGGAGCACCAATTTTGGCACCTATCTAGGTTTTCCTATTCTAACCCATAACCCAAAACCTAGAGACTACCAATTCCTTCTTGACAAGTGCAAAATAAATTAGCTTCCTGGAAATTAAATTTCTTTAATTTAGCAGGAAAAACTACTCTCTCAACTTCGTGCTTAAATTCTATTCCTAACAACTACATGCAATACACCTTCCTTCCTAAACAAACCCTTAAAGAGATTGATAAAATTCAAAGGGATTTCATTTGGGGTAGCTCTACGGAAAAAAGGAAGATTCACCTTGTAAGTTGGCCAACAATATGCCAACCAAAGCAAAATGGTGGCCTAGGTATTTATAATGCCAAAAATAAAAACCTTTGCACTTTAGCTAGCTTAAGTTGGCGTCTTCTTACAAAAACCACAACTCCATGGGCCAAATTGATTATTTCGTACTATGGTACTAGTAAAGCAAAATCAACTACTTCTTTTGTTTGGAAAAGCATTTGCAAGGGTTGGAAAATCTGCTTTAAGGGCATTACTTGGTACCCTAATCTCCAATCCAATCTTAATATATGGGATACTAACTGAATTACCCACTCGATTAATCTTAGAAGTTCCTTAATAGGTCCCCCTTCCAAGAAAGACCTTATAACAAAAAATAGGGATATCTACGATGGTAGCAATTGGAATATGGACTGGATGTCCTTTGAAATCTCCACCCAGCTCCAAATTAATATAGAAAACACAAAAATTCGTCTTAGAGGTCCTTATAATGATATTCCTATTTGGTCTCTAAATATGAGAGGAATTTTTACTACTAAATCATGTTACACACTTCTTGAATCCACTATTAAGAATGACATAGATTTTGACTGGATATGGAAACTTGAATGCCCTAACAAAATTAAATATTTTCTATGGCAATGCCTCCATGAACACATCCCTTGTAGAAATTACCTCTCACAAATTGGCCTCAATATAGACCCTCACTGCCCTCTATGCAAATGCCTTATTGAGGAATCTATTAAACATATCTTCATTGAGTGCCTAGCCGTCCAAAAATTGTGGGAATGTACTGATCTGAGAAATAAATACTTCTCTAATAATATACACTGGCTCCCCCAAATAAAAGATCTAAATTATCCTATGAACAATTCGTCTCTACACTGGATCAATATTTTCCCTTTCATCATATGACAAATTGGGATTAATAGAAACAACAACAATCATAATAATACCACTAACCCCGTCAATGAATCTCTAGCCTGGCAAAAAGCTCTTGAATTTAAACATC
Source organism: Nicotiana knightiana (assembly GCA_005239525.1). Taxonomy (NCBI): domain Eukaryota; kingdom Viridiplantae; phylum Streptophyta; class Magnoliopsida; order Solanales; family Solanaceae; genus Nicotiana; species Nicotiana knightiana. The sequence goes on along the minus strand of ML404161.1, from coordinate 121,621 downwards.
TCACTGGGAAGAATACAATATACCCTTAGAAATTACTCATCAATATCAAATGGGACAAACCCCCAAAGGGCTGGTTCAGACTTAATATAGATGCTAGTTTTAAAAGTCATAACCAAGATTGTGGCCTAGGTGGTGTTATCACAGATGCACATGGTAACAGGATTATTGGCTTTACCAAAATGGCATATGCAAATGGCTCAATAGCGGTTGAAATGAAAGCCGTACGAGAAGGACTCGGATTAGCAAACGAATGGAATCTATTTCCCCTCGAAATAGAGACAAATTGTACGGAGGTAGTCCATGCCATGCATGAAGGTAGTAATTTATTTAACAAATTTGTAAATGACTGCAGCTACTTAATGCACCAGAAGAAGGTTATCCTGCGGCACATCTTCAGGCAGGGGAATATGACAGCTCATGAACTCTCAAGAAGAGGCAACAAACAAGGAAGTAGAGATGCTTGGGTGGATGGTAGCACTGTCAAATACAAGGACAAAAAGAAAGTTTTGGTTACCCTCCTCATGATGTAATATGTATTTTTGAAAAAGAAACTAAAGGTCATGCTATGGAGAAAAAACTCCTTTCTTTTGAAGCTTGCAAACTTTTAGCAAGCTTGGGTAACAAGTGTGTCCTTCGGGACATTGTCTCTGAACTAAATGTAATTGACGTTACTTAGTTATTAATATATATATATTTCCTGTTTGCTAAAAAAAATATTAGTTTGATTGAAATATATCTATTTGTGTTGTTCCTTTAGTAAATTTAATTTCATTTTTTAGTGGGCGTTTGGACATAAGAATTGTAAAATTTCAAAATAGGGGGAAAAAAAACTTTCAAGTAAAAATTATATTAGAAATTTAGAGTTGTGCTTGGACATGAATATCATTTTGGGTTGTTTTTGAAGTTTTGTGAGTGATTTGAGTGGAAATTTTGAAACATAATTTTTTGGAGTTTTTCAAATTCCGAAAATTTTCAAATGCATTTTCAAGTGAAATAAAATTTTTATGAACAAACGCTGATTTCGGAAAAAAATAAATTGGAAAAAAGGAAAAAATTTCTTAAGAATTTTGAAAAAGCTCTTTTCTTTTCTCTCTCTTTTTCTATACCCAAATTCCTCCAAAATTCTAGCCCTAATTTACTCCGCCAGTAGACACCACCAGCTGCACCTCTGCTTCCAAAACTTTGTTCGACTGTAAGTTCCTTTTTTGTTTCTCAACTATTTTTAATACTAAACTCCCAATTGTGACTTATAATTTTTTTGTGGCTGCTTCCACTAAAACCCTTTTTTCTGTGTGCTGTTTTTTTGGTTCAGAATGGACAACGGCAACAACAACGCATCAGCTCAATGTCGACATTTTTTCACTTTCACAAATTCCAAAGGTAAGTCTTCATATGAGTAATACTCCCTCCGTCTCAATTTATGTGTTTTTTAGTTTTACTAGGCACGGAATATTCTTTGATCTTGTGATTTCAAACATGGCATGTCATTTGGAGTTTTATCAAGGATAAAAAATTTAAAACTTACTAAATATAAAAAGAGGCAACTTTTTTGAATCAAACTAAAGAAATTGTATTTATTGTATTTGATTAAAAACATTATTTTCTTTTATTGTTTCTGTGGTTTACTCTTTTTTTTTTTCATTATGCAGAAAAAGTATATATGGATGATATTGAAGAGATTCTAGATGAGTTCATGTTATCTCTAAATACTGAAGTCAATGATGGCAGTCTTGAGGAGGCATGGTGCCCACTCTTTGTCCTGTAACCCGTATATCTTTGTTTGCTGTGTTAGGACAACATAAAATATTCGTGGGAATGATTTTATAGACAATGAAGTTAAGTGAATCGGTTTTTATGCCTGTGTTTAGAAAATTTCAAACAAACTCCCGTAAGTACTTTCTTTTGAACTTAAGCACTTCTAATTTTCCAGAAACTTAGTCAGGCTATAAAGTAGTTCTCATCCGATTTGAAATAATTCGACAAGTATATGTTGTGTGCGGACTTCGGTGTGAGTCAAGTGTCTAAATTATCCAGATTGTCCTGGTATTTAAATTGTAGCACAAGTCATTAGTTTTTTATCTCAGTAAATCTTTGATATTGTTTACTCTGATTTCTCTCTTTTATTATGTTAAAGGATATAGCATTGCGTTTGACTACACTTTGAAACATAATTTTTTTGGTGGATCTAAAAGAGAAGGCTAATTATCATTTCTTGTTCAACCAAGACAGGAGCTAGCTAGGAGTATGAATTAGTTTTGTGAAAAAAGAAGAATAATATTACATTAATAGTATATAACTATGAGTTCAATTTGGAGTTGATCGCATGACTAACGTCCTCTTTAGAACCAATCATTATTGTTGCTCTTGTGTTTTGTTTCATGCAACCAATCTGTCCATTTCAATTAGGAGTATCAAGGTGACTTAAGAACCAAATCTTAGTTTCAGTGCCTTTAACTCAGTTAACTGATGAAAGAATGGGATAAACATCCACATAATATCATGATGTGTTATTTTTACCTGTAATATAGAAGCATACAAGGCTTAGTAATAACTTGTTAGGGATATCTCATGGGAATATATAAATGAATTCTGGGAATCAATCGATAGTTCAGTCCACAACGTGAAGAAAGATGTTTGTGGTTTCCCCACCCCCTTTGTGGTATACTGCCTCCCTACAGGCAGCCATTACCCTGGTTCTCCTTACTTCTCTCCCATTTTTTTGTTTTGGGGGATAAGAAGTTCTATCCCATTCTCTTCGCTGCCATCCCCTAACCTTTGTTCAGGGCAGCATTAAGCGAACAAAAAACAAGATTAGGAAATGGGCAGGGCTCCTCTTTACTATTTCTACATTTGTTATTGTTATCTTGAATTTTGACCAAATTGTTATACTGTTCCTGTTAGAGAAAAGTACAATTTTAGAATTCAACTCTTTTGAAAGTATGAGGACTAAAATGGTAATTTACCCTTTCTAAATCATGTTGCTTACATTGAAAAGAGAAGTTACTGTTCGTGTGATCATGCATTTCTGTAAGGCTTTGGAGTCACATCTGATGTATGTTCTTATAACAATTAATATCTGTGTTTTCTTTCAGGTAGCAGAAAAGTTGATGTTTATGCATGAAGAGTGTCTGGAAGGGAATTTCAATTCAATCAAACTGCTAAGAGAAACAAATGTTGGAAGGAGACCTGCTACTTATGTTAGACAAGTAAGCATCCCCTTTTTTATAGACAGTATATGTTTTTTCCTCCTTGATTGGTAGAATTTTTTTCAGTTGATGGTCACCTACTACTTCGCTGAATCCTATCATATGCATGATAAAGTGTTAATTGTATGAGATGAAGGTAATTATGGACAGTGTACTTTTGCTAATTGTTCTAGGAAATAGGAACTTGAGATGAATGAAAGGACCTAATATATTCAAGTGTTTTATAAGATAACAAGCACAATGCTGGATTCTTCGCCCATTTTCCTAGTGATGACGACAATGAGAAGTTGGGTAACAATTCATCAGACATGGCAATTGATTCTATGGGAACACAGTCAAATGTGGGTATGGTAGTTGATGAGCCTGCGATGAAGCAACCAGCTGAAGTGGACGAGGACGGGTGGACGAAAGTAGCTACTAGGCGTAACAAAGGTAGAAGGGGTTAAAGCACGCCTACAGCCCATGGAGTATACAAAAATAAGTTTGATTTTAGAAGTTTGGCCAAACAGGCTATTAATCTAAATGAAGTAAAACAACTAGTTGAAGACTAATAGCATCATCAAGCATCTCTGTTAGTTCCTCTTCACACTCCTCATTTTCCTCCTGTTGCTTACATGTATCATCTTTTATGCTCTAGCCTGTCAGCCTGTGCTGGTTTATCACGATCATCGCCCACGTAGTCTTGTACATAATTTTGATAAGACATTTTGGGCATTCAAATCCTTTTAGCCACTTATGAGTCCTGTGAAAACTCTACACATTGTTGTAGTCCTCGCTATGTTCTATACGATCAACTTAATTTCCAAACCAATGATATAATGGTGCTCTTTGTGTTTTGTCCGCCCTTAGTCCAATAGGCAATAAATTTTGTTATAAATGATTGTCGAATTTCTCCTTTTTTCTCAATTAATTAAGAGATTTTTCTCGTAAATAATTAAATAATCAATCTTCGTGTTAAAATTTTGTTATTATCAGTTGAAAAAACTATATTACATGTGGCCAGAGGAGAAACCACAACGAAGGAAAACACATGAATTTAGCAAAGATAATAAATAGAAGATGCAACTAAGTGAATTCTCTCATATAGACGAATGATTTACCGAAAGGTTTAAACAGAAAAACTAAAGTTCCCTAAAACCTCTCCCTTGTCGATCAGATATACAAACAAAGCCAATGCAGTGGCTTAAAGGGAGACAAAGCATGATATATTTAATTTACTGATTTCTGGCATTCATCACAACATAACCAGAGATCAGCATAACTTAGCTTTCTCCACGCTTAGAGAAATGGTGACAAAAAGCATCGAGACCTGCACTAATACTAAGTTCTAGTATTCAATACTAGAGAACTAAAAGTTTCCCTTAATAGTTTTTCTCCAAATGTAAGACTTAGCAGAAGAACATAGAACTGCGCACATTCCTGTGAAGCCGAGGCAATGCAGGAACGGGAGCACCACCAACTGCTGTAACTCCACCGTGGCTCGACGAGGTCTCTGACAGTTCATCAAACTTGATAAACTGTGACATCTGTGCTGCTGCCAAGTGAGCATAACATATAGGTGCAACTGCGCAAAACGTATTAAGAAAAAACAAAATTGTATCATCAGATCAGCAGCATTAGGAGTAGTATGTGATGATATTCTATATTTTACACCTTTCAAGCCAGTAAAGAATCATAATTCCTGAAAAAGCAATACTAGTAAAACACAAATGATTTTCTTACCAACAGAGATGGCTGTACTACTTCTCTGATACCTGTAGTACAGTAGAAAGATGAATAAAATCTCTCAAAGAAGGATTTGAACAACAAATAACGTCAACTCATAGAAGGGGACTGTTTACTTACACATATGATAGTGAATGGACCAGCTCTTGCATGTCATCCGCTGAAAATCCAATTTCATCATGCAGGACATGGTAGTGAGTCGGTCGTGTTGTTCCCTGAATAGCACAAAGATGACAAAAGCTCATCATAGAATAGAAGCAATTAATATGAATCATACAACTGAGTCAAACAAGGGATTTACAATACTCACAATAGGCCCAGCATGAGCACACATGTAGAAGTCATTGTTCTTAGGATGGCAAATTGCATTGTCGATCACAGTCCCTGCATAGAAAGATATTTCATAGGAAGTTTATACAGAACAAGTCAATCAAATTATACTCCAGTAGTAACACAAACTAGGTAGCTAAAAGTACGAACCAGGAAGAACATTATCAGGTGAGTTGGTCTGGAAAAATTTTGTGTGGTGGTTCTTTTGTGCAACAACGACTGTGAACTTTGGAAGCCAATTCTCATCCAGATGATTGCAGGCCTAGAGAATATGGCCGTATTTAGTGATCAGGAAAAGAATAGGTTTCATGGAAAAAACTAAGCTGCAGTTACTGCACATGCAAACCTCGATAATCTGATCGAGCTCAATGTTTATGACTTGGTTGAACTGGGACTCACTCACTCCGTCCCTGTACATCCATGACAGCTTAATAATTAGCAACTATACAAAATTTTAATGTGCACGAATGAGAAGAAGAAACCAAAAAATATACATCATATGCTAGTGTGAAGACTATGCTTCAGTTAGATGTTGCATAGTCAATATAGCCCTAAATCAGAAAGCTGGTCTTGAAAGCATAGTGAAGGTACATAAGAATTAAAGCCCTCAGAAGTAATGTCTTCCATTGTTTCAAGTCTACTTGAGAAGGGGAGAAAAGGTTGTGACGAAATGGGGAACTTGCACAAAAAGTAGACATGGAGTTGAAAAGTATGACAATTTCTAGTTCCACTTTCACAGAACTGCATTTGAGTAAATGATTCAAGACTGCAGTTCTCTTAACTTGCTTTCTAGTAATTATACCTGAAAATTATGATATGCTCAGGTTTCACTTTGTTAGAACTTGAGTAGAAGTCCACCAGCAGCTCCCTGTATACAGGACAAACTTCTTAAGCAACAAAAAATGGGGGGCATTCGATATACTTACATAGCATAGAGAGTACTCTAGTATCAATTGAAATCAGCTCGGCACAGTAAATATAAACATTTAAACAGGGACAACTACATTGAGTCAGCAACTACCTGATAAGGCCATCATCTTGAGTATCTGATACTTTTTTGTACAGAGAGTCTATCATTTCCAGCTTTGGTGACTGAGTACGAACAGCTGCTCGATAGCGAGAAATAAGGGGCCATTGTCTAGAACTGACCACCTGATAATCACAAATCCGTAGAATCAGCACCATCTAAGACATAGAGAGAAGTTCAGCAATATAACATGAGCAACATTATCTTTGAGTACCGCTGCAATGGATGGAACATCTGCTCGTCCAGGTGAGCCATGAGATACATCCATTCCAATAATGATTGTGGGAACTTTTGAAATCTGAGGTAGTACAGGGGAAAGCTCCATAGCCAAAAAGGAATTCATGCCACCCAGCTGTGCAAAGAAGCACCACACATGGAAGAGGTGTTTATTAATCAATCAGGAGTCAGTAAGTAGTTGGAGTGAAAACCTTTTGCCAATTCAAACTTGCCTTTGCATTGATTTTCAAGAGAACATTGGTAAGGTACTGATCGTTGATCTTGGTTGGAGCAATACATTGGGTAACAATTCCAAGATCAGATAAATTCTTTTTCTTCCAGGGGCCTTCAACATGGAAAATTACCAAAAAAGAGATAATTAAAAAGGAGATTCCAGCCATTATTATATAAAACTTTAAATGTAAATTTCAGAAGAAACCAAGATGGGTCGGCTCTAAGGCAACAACCATAAAGGTCAGAATTCTTCCTCTCTGGAAGTATGCAGAGAATGAACTGAGGCGGAGATGGAAGTTTTGATTTCACTGCTTCTAGCATCTTCTCAACTCTCACAGGAGCAGGGTTGCGTCTGAACTGCGGATTCTCCTCAAAGATATGATCAAATGGTTTATTGATGGACTACATAGATGATGGAACACGTTAATGATGCAGAAATATGATTATATATGTGTATATATATATGCACTCTAGAGTTGGAAAGGTACTCACAATTCCTTTTTGTTGCCCACACCTTTGTAGATCCATACAAAGCTTACGGACATCACAACGGGCAGAGAAGTTCACAACTGCCCAACGCTCAAGTTTGCACGGTTCAACCAATTGCTGTGTTGGTAAGACTCCAAAATCAAAGGACTAGCATTGATAAGTCATCAGGAGAAAGTAATATTGTTAAGCAAGATATCCCTACCTTCTGGTTAAAATTCCACCTTCCATTTCTAGGAAACAAGTCTTGATCTCTGCCTACCTTCAACTGTAGAACAGGAAATAAAAAATGTCCATTCTTGTCAATCATTGTGGACAAACTCAAATTCTCTAATCTAAGGTGCCAACGTGAGAAACTTCTAGCAATTAAAAAGGCCAAAAGAGCAACAACAGCAGGAAATTGAACATCGATCATGCTCACCTTTGGAGTTGGCAAGATACGACCTTCAACTTGAGTAAACTGATCACTGATCGAAATTCCAGCAGATCCAAGAAGAGGGTCAGCCTTATAGTTGCTGGTCTTCAGAGCCTGCAAGTTTTACATGATAGTGAAATGCATAGCTCGTATGAAATTAGTGCAGGCTACAATTGATTCTAGAGCTTACATCACTCAATGTTCTCATTCTTTCTTGGGGCTTCTGTCGGGATTTTTCTACCAGGGAAGCCCTTTGTAGATTGGACAGCGCCTTGGTATAGCGTTGCAGAGACACCAGGTGGCAAAGCTGACAAGACAGAAAGGAAAACTATGAGGTCACAAACATTAAAAGCTGCACATATTAGGTGTAAATTGTCTAGTACCTCAAGAGGAATAAAAGTTGGATGTTTGGGTTTCCCAACGTTTATGCAAGGAAAATCTCCAGAATAATTCAAAGGAATATGGCGATGATGAGTGAAATATTCATAAACAGTCAGCTCAACCTCTTTCTCTTCCCCAGCCACACCATTTCCACTTTTCTGCTTCAATGTGAAACTGAAACACAAAACAACTGAGATTAAATCTTTGCATGATCTAAAGCAAATCAGTCCACAACATGTGGAAAAAAGGATTCATAATGAACACAAAAAGTAACAAACTGACGTCTGCTCTTTGCAAGGCTTTTCCGTGAGGCCGGTGATTTTGTATTCCCTATTTGAGGGGCTGGCCTTGATCCTCAGACTCTTGAGCATCTTCTTAGCCTGGGATAGAGGAGCAAATACGAAAATTGAAATGCAACGGCTGCAAAGAAGGAAAAGAGAATGAGTAATAAATTACCTTGGACCAGTCAATCTGGTAAGGATCTCTAGCATTTTGATTTGCCAGAAGGAAGTCTACCACTGGCCCTGGCTGCAAAATCATTGTTGTTGATGCATCTGCAAGCTCAAACATTATAAGATAATGATATGGGGGAGGTGAGAAAATGCAGTGATTTTTCTGGATAACAATTTACCCATGTTCAATGATAGGCCTCCCTGAGTAGCCCGGAAACTTGAATGGAAACCCTTGCATCCTAAAACTCCTCCACCAAGCTCAGTGAAGTTTCTTGGCTCATCATGAAAAAAAGATTGTCGCACAATCAGGCAGCCCCTGTAACAAAACAAAAAAAAATTTAGTTTTAGATAACCAGAATAAGTTGTCAAGGCAGAGAAAGAAGCAACTCCATACCGTTTGGCAGCATGCTGCCTCAAAACTATGTCAAGCACTCTCACTGCCTCTTGATACTGTTCAGAGTCTTGTCCCCGGAGTGCATTTGTAATTGCTTGCATTGGTATTTTTGCAGCATACTTAATTACCACTTTATATGCCTTTGACCGTGGCTGCCTCTTTGACCTTTTTTTATCAGCGTCACCGGGGCTCCCTTCAAGACTTCCACCTCGAGTAGTGCTTCTGTACACATGAAGCAAAAGTTTAGTTGATGCATAAAATTGGTTTTTAGAAAACCAAAATCGTTTATTGTAAAATGCAAAAAGAAATTGAGTACTGCACCTAGAAGAAGAAGAGAGATCCTCCAACACAACAGTAAACTCAAGTTTGTTGTGAGGTAGTGCACCAATTGTAAACAGGCTCTTCTCACCATCATAGGCAAAATCTTTGCCGGCTAGCTCTAGTGCATACGTTTGTTGCACCTTGTCCAGAATTTTTCGTCCTGTGCCTTTAGCCTCTACAGGATTTCCATCTTCATAATTTAGAGCAACCTGAGGCAATAATAATCAATATTTTTTCAGTTCACTTCGAAGTTTAATCAAGTCAAACACAGCATTTCACATTGTACTTTAGCACAAAGAAATTGAATGCATTATAAGCAGATGAGAGCTTACACTATAATGGAAGAAGTATCCATCAGAGTTGGTCATCCCTACTTTAAAATGGTTGGTGAGTAGACGAATCTTTTGCCCTTTTGATCCAAGCCCTGGTCGAGCCATAGGAACACGGCTTGGTTTTGTTGTTGTAGCTTCACCTTTTGAAGATGCCATTCTAAAGATCAACCTAATTCAGTAATTTGTTCAGAGAGAAGTTAAAAACAAGACCAATGGAATTTTAAGTGTCATAGCTTTATAAAATGATGTTTCATATTTCTGGTGTGAATAAACCAGTAAGATATAATATATCCAGTCAGTTTGTCAAATAAATGATATGATATAGTTGTAACATCATGTTATCTTAACAGAACATATCACAAGAGGACTAAATTTTCGTCTGTAGATTCAGACATGCTGCAGTTTGTGGCTATAAAAATATAATCAGACAAAGCTTCAAAAGGCAACAGAATTTGAGAAGAAAGAAAGAAAAGCTCAGCATACAAGTAATGCAGACACATAGAGGCACATAAATAGACCAAAGAAATGCATGTATAATGTATTCATTCCACTTAGCCAAGTGAAAGATCATGCATGAATACTAAAATAAATGGCCTAGTATGTTGAATGCAAGTTATTGAAACAGAGGGCCTTGATCTGAAATGAAATGGGAATATAGAAGGACATTCAAACATGAGTAACAAACTATTACCTACCAGTAAACCAATGATAACAGAAAAGTACAAAAGGTGTACCCTTTATGGTTTGATCATATAAAGATATCCACATTTGGTCAAAGGGTGGCACACAACCACAAAGTTTGAAAACCATATTACAGATATTATCATCTAGCTGTCAGGACATTAACTGCAATAAATCTTGAGCGACGACTATAAAATCTCAATAGAACATGTTACGATGGTTCTCAGTATTTATTTTCCAGTAAAAAAACACAAGAAAAAATAAAGTAATATAATATTCTGGTAACATGAAGATTCAGATGAGATACTAACAGTATTCATCTTTCAGAAAAAGGGGAATTAAGGGAAAAGATTAAACCACAAAGTACAATAAAGCTCCAGAAATTATAAGGGATTTGCAGAAAGAAAAGACTCCATTATCAACATGAAGAAGCAACCACATAATTCATACAACACGTGAAGTCATACATGCATACAAACATGGTACTTAACATTTTAAGATCTTATAATGCCTGAATTAATCCCTCTTCAACTAAGATTGCTAATACACAAGATCCACACTCCAGCACATACTCTCATATAAACTATACGCGTAGACCACAGAGACAGTCACAAGCATATATATACAAGTAAAATACAAATAGTTTAGCACGTACATGCATATGGTTGCACATATACACTCCCCGGTAAGGTGGCGGACCGAGGATTTTGTACAAGCGGGTTCAATCTTAGAAGTACATAACTTTAGTCGTAAAATAGCAGTTGTCAAGTGGGTTCAAATAAAATATTTATACAAAATTTACGCTGCTTTAATCGTAATTTATACATATACACAATATTATTTTTTGGTGAAGCGGGTTTAGTTGAACCCGCTTGCCACCACGTGCGTCCGCCACTGCCTATAAGCAGCTACTCCCCCACCCCCACCCACCCTCCTCCAAATTTTTACTTAATTCCTGAAATTCTTGGTTGTCCCAACATTTTTTTTTTACTTTTCTAAATAGTAAAAAGATTCCATAGCACTCAGTTAGTCTTCCTAATACATCTTTATTTCCAATGGTACTTCTCTACATAAACAAACTCAAAAATATGTCTTCACATGTTATTCAACAAATAGTACTTCATATAAATCATACATTCAACTCTCTCTAAAGAGGTAAAGTAAAGTAGGATATACCTGAAAGACTTAATTAATGGTGGAACGTCAGAGAGTTGTAAAGTTAGACCTTAGGCTTCTGCGGAAAAGTCAATAAAATTCAAAAATCAGAACATGCCTCTTCACTTTTATGCAAAAAGAACTAAAGGACAAATATATTTTTTCTAGAGTTGGATTTTTTTTTTCATGATTAGTAAGCATGACTAATAGTTTAATTTATACCAAGAAAACAAACTAGGAGAATTTCTTTTCAGAAGAAAAAGTTGATCTGCATAGCTGGAATATGGCAGTTGCTATAGACCAAAAAGAGCAAAAATTTCCATTTTTGGCAAACAGATTCAGAGCAATAGGTTGACTAAAACACATACACTGAACATGCAGATAGCATAGATTTTACTGATACAAAAGGCAAAAGTAAAATAATGTACGACCGTCGTTTCAATTTTCAATTTAGATGAGGTAGTTTGACGTGAAACGAGTTTAAGAAAAAAAAAAAAAAAACTTTTAAAACTCGTGGTCTTAAAAGCTAAAGGATAAAAGCTTATAACATTTGTGTGGTAATAAAAGCTTCACATTATGGGTAAAATGAATAATTTAAAGTTGAATTATTTCCAAATTAAGAAATGTGTCATTTGAACAAACTAAGAAGGAAAGTACATCATCTAATTTGAAACGGACGGACTATATGAATCAAAGCTATTAAGCTAGCAAAAAACCAATTTCATGAGCATCTTAAACATGCATACATCAGAAACAGTACATATGCAGAGAGCAAAGAAAACTCAACACAAACAACTACATCCATGTTATATTGTGTACATATATATATGGAGAGAGTGAATACCTCAGTTTTTAAAATTTAAAGAGTGGTAAAAGCAGTGTACAAAATATATCTCCTAATCTCCTATAGGATAAGGAGACAACTAATTTTACGAGTAAATGAGCACTACTTTTACAACTACTACTAGTAACAAAATAATGTAATTAGCACACAATTAAAAGTTCAAAGAGACTAAATAAGAGCTGTATTAAAGACTAAAGTTTTCCATTTTTGGCTAATGAATAAAACATGCCAATGGACAATGGCTCAAGAAAACATAAACAATAAAACAAGGAGACTACCCATAATGATACCAGTTCGATTTCAACATGCCAATGGACAATGGCTCAAATATAGACTCGTAGGAGCACATATATACATACATATATATATACGTACGTACATACATATATAACATGCATAAGTGTAATTATAACCCATAAAACCCTCTTCTCTCAAAAGTCAAAACCCCATTCGCAAGAAACCGCAGAAAAACAGAGTGAGTAAAACCCTTTTACCAAAAAAGGAAAACGTAACTTCTTCCAAAGGCTAACTGTGAAAAGGATATATATGGCAGATTTTGAAAAGAAAAAAAGATTGGACTTCAAGAGAAGATGAAGAAACAAACCATGTCATAGACTCATATATACATACATATATACATGCATTAAGGGTCATTACGACCCAAAAAATCTCAAAAACAACAAGTTTTATCCAATATTGTTTACACAGACCTACAGTGAGAGCAAAGCAAGAGACGAAACCAGAAAAGAACAAAAACGAGAGACGAAAACAGATATAGTAGTCATGAAACATACAAACACTCAAGATACAGTAGTCATGAAATCCATAAAGATGAAAAAAAAAAGCTATTACTAAGATAGAACAACGGTAATGCACAATGCTTTGCAAAAACCAAAAGCGTAAGACCCAATAATCTTTTCAGTTCAAGATACAGTAGTAAATAAAAAAGAAGAAGAAACCATTAAGAAAGAACAACGTTGATGCACAATGCTTACAAAGACATAGAGAGAAGAGCATAGGATAAACCAAACCTTAAAAAAAAACAGCTTTGTTAGAAAGAGAAAGATCGTAGCACAATATGAAAAGAGAGAGGGAGGAGTAATAAGGTTATATTATGCTGATGTACATATGGCGGTCGGAGGTGTAGGGTAGGGGAAGTAGGGGTGGGGTAGCAAAAAGATAGGTTATTGGTATACTACTGCAGTTGCAGTGCCGCTGCTGCCGCTAGTAGTATACCGTATTTGTATTTTGGGTGGAGAAACACGTACGGACGATGGACCACCTAATAATAATATGGGTGTCCTTTTCAAATCTTTCTTGCAACTGCCCTAATTTCACTCCTTATTTGACAATATTTTATTATAAATTTTTTATTATTGTTGTATTTGTATATGGTCCGGTTCTTTCACGGATCCTACGCATAGCAAAAACTTAGCGGACTGCAATGTCTTTTTTTTATATTCGTATTCCGTGACGAATCTAGAATTTTTTCTAAGAATGTTCTAACTTTAAAAGAGTGAAAAAGAAATTCTCCCAAAAAAAGGTGTTTAATATACCTCTAATAAAAACAAGAAAAGATATTCCATCATTGTCCTATTCTCTCTCCTACCTCTGTCCTCTGTCTTCACATATTTAATAAGAACTTGTTCCTCGACGAAATCATATTTCCATGTCATTCCTAGCTATCAGTTTCATTCTTCTTCGTTACGAACACCGAATGATTTGAACGAGTCATGCCTATATAAGAAAGGTTGTAGTTAATTGGAGAGATAAAAACCAATGGCCTTCCTACGAATACCGAAAGCTTGATTGCTTGGTAATGGAGATGCAGTTTCTACAATTTTCAGTTTGATGTAATAGGTTTACGCATCCCTTGTTTCAGTATTAAACAACCATTGGCTCAGCAAAGGTAATAAGAAGAAGTGGATAGCAAGAAAGGAAGAAAGAGGGAAGAGATAAAAGGATAAGTAATAACAAATACTAGCAACAAGGGATACAATAACAAAATCACATAACGTAATAAAAATTTAAGAATATGAAGGGACATGCGTGCTACTAAAATTATCGGTGAGCAACTAAAAACTACTCACTAACCTTCTATCTTAATCCTCGACCTCCCCACCCTCCTATCAAGGGTCATATCCTCCGTAAAAAGTGTCATGTCCTCTGTAAACTTCTTAACAGGAAAATATTGTTAGATTGGAAACAATACCACATTTGGGATAAACTTTTGGAAATCAGACAAGTCGAAGAGTTGGAATACGTTGCATCATTTGGAAGACAAATAAGGAAAGATTACCTTCGCGAGATAATAATTGGTTAAGGGTAAAAACTTATTTGAATACATAAGTCAAATTAAATACAAAAGTATTCTATCGCATACTATTTCTCTACAAAGGCTTCAGAAACCTTATAATTTTAGATTATAAGTCAAATTACATACAAAAAAGAATGGAGGGAATGAAATTTGCTTAAACAATATTAAGAGCCCGTTTGGACATATAAAAAAAAAATCGAAATTTTTTCACTTCTTTTGAAATTAGTGTTTGGCCATAAAATTTCTAATTTTCACTTGAAGAGTAATTTTGAAATTTTTAGAAAATTTGAAAAACTCCAAAAAAATTGTTTTTCAAAATTTTCACTCACAAAACTTAAAAAACAACCGAAAATTATATCCATGTCCAAACACAACTCTAATTTTCAGATCCATTTTCACTTGAATTTTTTTTTTGAGATTTTACAATTCTTATGTCAAACGCCCAGTAAACGCCATTGATCGATATACTAACAATACTTACTTTAGTTATATTATAGAAATCAAATTTTGAAAGAAAGTTTTAATTAACATACATGGCTTGTCATATCAAATCAAACGAATTCTCAGAACAGACATAATTATTTGTCTGAACATTTTCTATTTAAACCACAGTTAATTTTCACTATTGCAGGTTGTCATTCAACACATTATCTCACAAAATAAATGAACTTGTACTCCTTTACATGAATTTAGATAAAGTGGAGGTAAAAACTAAAAACTCAAATTCACAAAATCTGTAAATATATATATAGCCTCTTAATAATTTTATGGTTTTGTTCATGATAAAAATAATTTATCAGACGCATTAAATGATTAAATTTTACAAAAATAAATGCACTTCTTACATTGATATATGAATGATTTAGATTTAAAGTTTCATTAACGTAAATAAGAAATTCCTTAAACTCCTCTATCTATGGCGCTCCTTCAATGTATGTTTTTTCTTTTGTGCTCCTCCCTAATTCCCTCGTCCATTCCTTTCATTTGATGTAACATAACTAGTTAATCAGTTCACGCTTGGTCGATCAAACATCTTTTTCCCTTTATTTTTATACTTGATATAGAAGAAAATAAATGGGGGGAAAATAAATATGAATGTATATAAAAAAAACTAAAACATAAACACAAATTCAAATAAAAAGATTATCTCTTACCTTTCTGTAGAATTATGATGACACAGTTCTCGGCGAACAATCTTTCAATTGGGGAAGACAGAAGTTAAAGCAACCGTTGTATAGAGTAATTTTTCTCGCCTTCAATTTCCTTCCTACTAAAATCTTGTGCATAAACTACCTTCCTATTAAAATTTGGTCCATATATAATAATGATAATCCTATAATAAGATTTTGGAAATAATTAAAACATTACAATAGTCACTCTTTAATTAATAATTTGGAAGAAAAACTTCTTACTACTATATTTATTAATTATAAGTTTTTCTAATATCTTAGTAGGAATACTTCATAACAAAAATTAGCATGGCGCGAACTTGGTTCTAAAGTGGGTGTTGTACATTGCGTCTTTGGTAACCAATAGACTGTTCGGTTTTCTTTCTCAAAAGTGCTGGTCCATAGTCAGATTACCGTTGGTAATTAAAAAATAGCTATAGTTTTACAAGTAAACAAAATTTAGCTATATTTTCATGTAAAGATAAAATTTGAATAAAAATACTTTTAAAAATCCGAAAAAAATGCTACACAACGTGCTGGAGTTCAAATTTTTTACATATGAGATTCCAGCATAATGTGCAGGAATTTCCTAATTATGAAGAAGATGAAGACCATAATTGTATCACAATATTTCAGAAATATATTGCGATTGTATTATAATTATATATGTATCATAATTGTTGCAGGAATTGTATTTCAAGTGTATGATAATTATATATTTATTGTATATTGTTACGAGCAGTTGTGAGTTCGTGATGAATTTCACAGTCTGTATCACAAATATAATAATTTATCAGTATTGTATCAGGTATTATTTTGTGTATTAATGTACCAGGTACAAGTTAGGTATAATTGTGATACAAATACGATACGTTTATGTTTTAGGCATTGATGTATCTGATACAACTCAAATACAATTATGATACAGTTATCATATAATTTTCTAAATATTTTCTAATAATATAAAGTTGTCGGCAATGGTGAAAAGAGAGAATATGAAAATTTTGGGCGTAGATTAAGGGATTTTGACGTAAAAAGGAGAAAGGAGGAAGGGGGGGGGGGGGGGG